>CM038797.1:46170967-46242870 GCA_021764765.1 Vicia sativa
CTAAAAACAGAAAACATGAAACAATGAGAGAAAAACATCAAAGAACAGAAGAAAACATGAATCACAAAGAAACGCAGATTTTAGAAGTCGTGACGGCCGCCGCCCATCCGCCACGCACCGTAAGACATCATGAAGCATGTGACGATCTGAACACATCCGCCACGACCAGAATACGTGAAAACACCAAAGTTCGTAACACACCAGAACCAACGAACGCCAGACGCTTAACAAAACGTGTGACGGGAACCTTAATGTATGAGTTTTAAAACTTTGATTTCTCAACCTCACAAACCCACGCTCAACCATGATTCAACCACGCTCCTATATTTTTGAGAAGTTCAGTGAAGCTACGTGCGTGAAGTTCATCCCAACCGCCAATTCCATTTTCTATAAATACCTCAACATTCAATGTTAAGTACAGAGTAATTTACTTACTTGTTAAGCTCAAATCGAACCCGCTTTGTTTCATTATATTTTCTCAAGATTCGTTGATTTCAATTGTTAATTTCATCGCCCAAATAATAATTTCTAACATTAGGTAATTATTATTCTAGTTTAGGATTTTTTATTCAAGCTTCGTAATCGCTTGTATTTCCGATACCGAGTCCAAGTTTCCGATCCGTGAAGAAGGATTAAAGTATGGCTTTGTTTTCGTGTTCTTTAATTTTCATTTCAGACAAGATTTGATTAAATTAATTTAAATTCCATTTATTATTTATAATGTCTGCTTTATATTTGTTTGTTTTTATTTCTCGTGAGTTTATTTTGATTTCTATGGCTAGCTAAACCTTTAGTGCTCAGATGGAATAGTTAGAGACAATAGCATCCGATCAAACTTAGGCTAAAACCTTAATCAACTTAACTGCTATAACTTTTATGCTTAAAATAAAACCTTTTGTTACGAAGTAAGAAAAGTAAATAGGTTAGATCGAGCCCACGAAAGTGTGAGGTTTTTAACCGATAGTTAAAGTTAGGCATTTGATTTAAATATGTTGAAAGCGCTTTAAAACAAATTAGAATTAATTAAGTTTCCAAAAAGTATGTTCTAAACACTTATAGTCATGGAAAGGTATGGGCTTTAGACGATAATCCGAGATAAGACCATGAAAGTGAGTGAGGGTTTTAAACCGATGAGTTCTACAGATAAACTAAGTCGACTCATCCTTATATGCTTAAGTACAATTAGATCCTTTAGGTCGACTTCATTACATACCCACCATTTCATTCCACTATTAATTAAAATCAATTAGTTTACCTTCTTTAACCTTCCCAAAACTAAACGTGACAATTTCCGCTTTAGCTAAACTAGCATTACTTTCCGCACTGAGTGATTACAAAGTCCCCGTGATTCGATAATCTTTATTACTACCGCTGATAGCTGTGCGCTTGCGTAAGATACTGCTAGACACATTAGGTTTATCGCGACATCAAGTTTTGGTAGTATGAATTGAATCCACCGACCACCCCTTAACACCGTAAACACCACAATCATTTTGTTGCCATAATTTCATGTCCGAAAACGAAATGATCCCAAACTCCTCCGGTTACCATGATTTCACCAATATGGCTCAAGCACACGAGCCCTCGACATAAACCATAGGAGAATACACTACACAATTGAATACCATTCGACCACTTGGATTCTTTATAAACTCGATATTGATGGAATAAAGAATTAATTGAAGACTATGCGTTTGGATCTTATTGGTTTAATCGACATCACAAAGGGAGCAATTTCATAACATCACCAAGGCTTTAGAGATATTAAAAGAAAATATTGGATGAAGGCCTAGTTCTTAGTTTTTCGCCAGCCAATTCTTAGTTTTAGAATTTTCCCATTCTGCTTTGTTTCTAGGTAGTTTCAATTTTTTATTAAATATTATATTTCAATTTACGCCATTTATCACAAAAGAACAAGTTACCTCAATTTGAATTAATGCAATTGTTTGTTTTCGCTTTAAAACTTATTCATTATTCCTTTACAATGTTTTATGGTTTTCACTCATTGAGAATTATATATTGGATTATATGTTGAATGGATTACCGTTGTGTTTATGTTGGAATGCCCGAGACGCTCGCTTTCTATAAAAATATTACTGCAGCAATTGTGTTCTCGTATATAAAATTTGTAAAATTTGTAGCTGCCACGATCGTCACTTATTCCACCTAATCGTCACACGCCTTCCACGCCTGTCCGCCTAAGGTGTTATCGTAACACGGTTACATCAAGAACCCTCGCTAGTAGAACGCCTTTCTTCTTCCCTCAACCTTTCGCCTTCTTTCTCCCATAACTCCCCAACCGTCCCACTTCCTCCATTAACTCCCCATTAACCCCATTCAACCCACCACTAATCCTCTCAATTTTCAAACTTCCCACTATCTCTTTTCACTATATACTCCCATTACCCGTATCATCCTCTCATTCACTCATTCAAAAACCACACCCATTCTCACTCAAACACTCTTGCATGCAAATGGCTAACAATCTCCAACCACCTCGGCATTACCCTACGTGATGGTGACCAAGCGAGACTCAACGTGTTAAGTTCTTGAAATTCCAACGCGAGGACTACACCCCACTAGGTATGTTGAAACCGACCGCCTAAGAGACCTTGGTTTGCTCAAGGTGTTCAACGCCTTCTTCAGAGTGTCAACTTCAGGAACCTATGTAGCCATCCCACCACGACGAGAACCTCACTCGAGTTCCTCACCCCTTTGCTACATCACTCCACCGGTTCAACAAACCAATTTCTCGTGTCACGAGGTTTCGATATTTGGTACCGAGTACGACTTCTCGTAACGCTGCTCGACGATTGCTTGATTTCTGACCGATGAAGGTTCCCACCTCCGCAGTGCCCGACAACTGGAGAAGAGTCTTTCAACCTTGGCATAGCCTCACCAACAACCGTGCACACCTTATGATCACCTCAATGCCACAAAAATCCATAATCCGCCATACGCTACTTCCACCGTATCCTGTAACACAATCTTCGCAAGAGATAACAACCACAAGCTCAACTCCAAGGAGCTATTTTTCATGCATTGTGCATTTTCCTGTTAGAAAATCAACGCCGACCCTTCCTCCCGCCCATATTCATTCCATCCGCACTGAGGCGCAAACCTTTCTATTTCGAGGGCTTGTCACTTCTCTTGCTTTGGCACCAATCATGGTGACACCCTTGCTCATCTACCATCCCGAGCACCGGCTCGCTACCTGGATCATTCCAAATCAGCCCACCTCATCCACGAGCGAGACGACGAAAGCTCCATCCAAAGGATACGTAACAAAGTTTACACTAACATTGTTTTGTTTGCAGGACCGAATCGATCCTAACCGAGCCAATTGGCTATTTAACCTTGAAGCCCTCAAGGCCATGTCGCGCTCAAGAAGAACCTCATGTCGGCCCCACTGATGAGATGCAGGAAGAATTGGATCGAGCTGTTCCCGTGCCTGACTTCCCTGAGTCTTCCTCTGCTCCACCACCTCCCAATTTTGCAGAGATTCTCCAAGCCATTCATCATCAGAACCTTATGAATGCCATGTTTGAGAGGAAACATCGAGCGCCGACACTTTCTCGCACAAATGCCCAAATCTTGAGTGGTCAACGCTCGACAAATGAAAGACTTGATGAAGTGCTGAGCGAGCTTAATGCTTTAAGGATGGATGCCACATCTGTTGGACCCCAGAGCACCGACTCTGAAGCTACTCCCTCCAAGGTCACGAACCGTGGCCGCGTCAGTAGTCCTTTCTTGTTGTTTTCTTTGTTTTTCTGATGTATTTTTAATTTAACCTCGACGTTATATCATAACATTGAGACAATGTTTGATATAGTGTGGGAGGAGTACTGCATTCTTGAATCAGAACGAGTAATTTCATTTCCATTTTAGTAATATTTCGTTATTTCATTTTCTCCCCGCTTTATTCAGCCATACAAAAATATTTCGCCTTTTATATCCGCATAATCGTTAGTTACCTACTTTAATCAAATCTTAGTTAGAAGGTCGAGAGCGATCCAACGAGAACTATACGGTTATGACACCTTTGACTTCTACTTACGCCAATCGCTCCATTTTCGCTATACCAATACTTTGAGTTTTAAGTCTTAAATTAGCCCCTAGTAGTTTATACTAGCAATGGCACCGCCTTAGCACAAACCACGGAAAGTCAAGGAACATAAGTGGATGATCTTGCTAATTGTTTTAAAAAGAATGTTACATGCTTTAAGGAAATAGGTAATGCACAATTAAATTGGGCGTATCCTCACCCGATCGCTTAATCCAACGGATGCAAAAGCTTTACTAAGTAACATAAAATCCATTGTTTAGGTGGTTTAGAAGCATCCGTACTAAACTCGTAGGAAGACTACGGTTTGATCCCCGATCTTGCAATTGGATAAAAAGGTTGCACATAATTGTGCCGTAAACCGCTGTGTCTTGATCGTAACCACTAATCGGCTATTCTACTCACGCGTGTGTGTAAGGATAATTGGCTTAATGTGATTCGCAAGAACGAAACCGTGAAATAGGAACGAGAAACCTTGAGTTGAATTATAACGATATAATTGGACGCTTCGCTTAAAACGGATAGTCGACTAGCTTGTTGCTTGTGTCATTAGCGATCATTGTTGTTTTACTCGATTTTCTTGGCCAAACTAAGTTAGGATTTCTTGTAATAATTTGAAAACAAAAAGGTATACTAGTTATGTGCGCCTAGAAAACTTGTCCGATATTTCTAATTGATTATTTTGCTTGAGGACAAGCAAAGGTTTAAGTATGGGGAATTTGATAACACGTAAATCGTATCATTTATTTTCCATGAAATTAACCTGCTTTGTATTATTTTGACCCAATTAACTTCGAATATTTCGAGTTTGTCATGACTTTTGCGTATTACATAACTTAGCTAAAAACAAGAAAACATGAAACAATGAGAGAAAGCATCAATAATAAGAAAACATGAATCATTAAAGAAACGCAGATTTTGTAGTCGTGACCGCCGCCATCCGCCACAACCGTAAGACATCATGAAGCATGTGACGCACCGTAACACATCTGCCACTTCGTAACACGAAAACACCAAAGTCGCTCGTAATACACCGAACGAACATAACGCACAGACGCTAACAAAAACGCGTGGACGTGGGGAAGCTTAATGTAGGAGTTTTTAAACTCCGATTTCTCTCAACCTCATGTACCCACGCTCAACCATGATTCAACCATCGCTCCTATATTTTTGGAGAAGTTCGTGAAGCTACGTGGTGTGAAGTTCATCCCAACCGCCAATTCCATTTTTCTATAAATACCTCAACATTCAATGTTAGAAGTACGAGCAATTTTCGCTTTACTTGTGCGGAAGCTCACTAAATCGAACCCGCTTTGTTTCGCTTTATATTTTCTCCGATTCATTGATTTCAATTGTTAATTTCATCGCTTCAAATAATAATTTCCAACATTAGGAAATTATTATTCTAGTTTAGGATTTTTATTCAAGCTTCGTAATCTGCTTGTATTCGATACCGAGTCCAAGTTTCCGATCCGAAGAAGGATTAAAGTTTTGGCTTTGTTTTCGTGTTCTTTAATTTTCATTTGTACTAGATTTCGATTTAATTAATTTAAATTCCATTTATTATTTATAATGTCAGCTTTATATTTGTTTGTTTTTATTTCTCGTGAGTTTATTTTGATTTCTATGGCTAGCTAAACCTTTAGTGTCGGTATGGAATAGTTAGAGACAATAGGCATCCGATCAAACTTAGGCTAAAACCTTAATCAACTTAACTCCGCTATAAATTTTATACTTAAAATAAAACCTTTTGTTACGAAAGTAAGAAAAGTAAATAGGTTAGATCGAGCCCACAAAGTGTGAGGTTTTTAACCGGATAGCTAAAGTTAGGCATTTGATTTAAATACGTTGAAAGCGCTTTTAAACAAATTAGAATTAATTAAGTTTCCAAAAAGTATGTTCTAAACACTTATAGGCTGGCGAAAGCAGGTATAGGGCTTTAGACGTATAATCCGAGATAAGACCATTAAAGTGTGAGTTGAGGGTTTTTAAACTGATGAATTCTACAGATAAACTAAGTTGACCATCCTTATATGCTTAAGTACAATTAGATCCTTTAGGTCGACTCTATTACATACCGACCATTTCATTCCACTATTAATTTAAAATCAATTAGTTTACCTTCTTTAACCTTCCCAAAACCAAACGTGACAATTTCCGCCTTAGCTAAACTAGCATTACTTTCCCGCAATAGAGTGATTACAAAGTCCCTGTGGATTCGATAATCTTTTATTACTATGATAGGCTGTGCGCTTGCGCTAAGATACCGTTAGACACATTAGGTTTATCGACATCATGTTTTTGGCGCCGCTGTCGGGACTTTGATCTAGTCACTAGTGCACTCTTAAAGTAGCACTGCCTAGACTAAGGCAACTATTTATTTTCCTTTTGTATGCCAAATACTCGCCTCAAGGTGTCCTTTCATATACCCATAACGATATCGAGCGTTATCTTCGATTAAGAAGACGAATTCAAGAGTACCGTGAACTTAACAATCTTCCTCCGTCTATACTTCCAGATCTCGACGAATTACGAAGAATGGCTGATCCACCTCCTCCACCTCCTCCACCCGTCCTCTTAAGGATTACACAGCCTTCTCAAGCGGAGCCTCATAACAAGACAGCCCGCTATCGCCAAACGATTTCGAGCCGAAACCTTCGCTTCTTTCCGCCTGCTCAGCAACCAGCCGGAGCTCCTACGACGACCCAAACTTACATCTATCGCTTTTGTGCAAGACGCAGACATCGTGGAAAGCGAACGGAGTAAACCCCGAGGCGATACGATTGCGCCTCCTTTTTCTTTAAGAGACAGAGATCGCGCTTCCAATCTCTTCCTTCCAACGCAATCACCACTGGGATGAGTTGAAGAAAGTCTTCTTAGCTAGATATTTTCTCCTAGCAAACCGCTATGCTCGTGAGCCAACATCAATGGTTTCGCATAAAAGACAATGAATCTTTATTCAAGCATGGGAACGATACAAGGATATGCTAAGACTCTGTCCTCATCATGGTTTAGAGGAATGGTTGATTATTCACACATTCTATAACGGTCTCTTGTATAATACAAGATTAACTATCGACGCCGGTGGCGCACTGATGGATAAACCATATGCCGATGTGAACCAACTTATCGAAAGCATGGCTCAGAACCATTACCAATGGGGAAGCGAGAGAGCTAATGTAGAGAAATCTCAAACGAAAGGTAACAAGGTTGAAGTGAACAGCCCCGATCAAGTTAATGCTAAAGTGGAAGTTCCACCAAAACTAGAGAATCTCTCCAAGACCTGCAGCCATAGTCGCAGTGATCCCAACTCTGCATCTATGTGGTATTCAATCACATCCCGCTCCGTAATCGCCCACTTTGACCAAGTACCAAATTAACAAGCTAACTACGACAAGGAAATCCCTCACAGAATGTGATAACCCAGTTGGAAGAATCATCCAAATTTCTATAAAAGCAATAATGCGTATGCTTCTCGGACAAGCTTCTCGCTACACCACCGTTATCCAAAGCTATCCCGAATCATCCTAATAATGGACCCAATACTTCCAACATTCCTAGGAAATCTAACTCAAAATTATGATAGAACACTTCATTGCTTCTCAATCCTGCACTAATAAGGATGTTTTAAATCGAATTTACATACCAATGAGCAAATTAAGCAATTATCTAGCAAGGTCGATGCTTTAGCTACCCATAACAAGATGCTTGAAACTCAGATTTCACAGTAGCTCAACAAAGAAGCACCCATCGCTGCTCCCCGATGGAATATTTCCTGGTCAACCACAACCTAACCCAAAAGGACACGCTAATGCCGTGATACTAAGGAGTGGAAAAGAACTTGACGGACCTGTTGATCCAAGACTAGAAAACCCAGCAATGTATCAGAAGCAAGACAAGCCGAGTGAAAACGAGAGCGAACCGAAAGAAAAGGAAAATGAAACCCAAGAGGCTGTAGTAAAAGAGAAACCTTATGTGCCTCCACCGCCCTATAAACCATAAATTCCGTATCCTCATAGATTAACCAATTCTAAATCGATGAGCCAATTTAAGAAATTCGTGGAACTTCCAAATAACTAAATATCACAATACTATTCACGTAAGCCATCACCAGATGCCATCGATGCTAAATTTCTTAAGGAAATCCTATCTAACAAGAAAAGTTAGAAGATAACGGAACAATTACCTCACCGAGTGTAGTGCTATCATTCGTAATAACATGCCTCCTAAGCTAAAAGACCTGTAGTTTCTCATACCCCGTAACATTGGAAAATTCATCATAGACAAAGCTCTATGCGACTTAGGAGCAAGCATCGTGTCATGCCCCTGCCTATTTGCAAAAGTTGAAATGGAGAACTTACACCTACAAAAATGTCTGCTCAATTAGTCGACCGATCGCTATACCGTAGGTATATTGAAAATGTTCCAGCTAGAATAGGTCAATTCTATATCCCGACCGATTTCATAATTATGGACATTACTCAAGATTCGCCATCCTCTATCATATTAGGGAAGACCATTCCTAGCTACAAATGAGCTATAATTGATGTAAAGAAGGGCGATTAACATTCAAAGTCGGAGAGGAAAAGTGGAATTCATCCTCACTAATTTCTACAAGCACCCGCCATGAATGACACATGTTATTTACTCGATATTATAGACGAGTGCGTAAGAGAGATGGAAGTCGAACAAACCACATATTCAAATAATGAAGATTCAAACCCTCTAATATTCAAGACGACAATTAGCGAGAACCATATAGAAATGATGCCTAAGCGAAAGTCTAGCACTTACACCTAATCATATGCCATGTCCCAAGAAACCAAAGCTAGAATTGAAAGTTTTACCAACATTCACTTATAACGAATTCCTTGATATCGAACACACTTGACCGTTATAGTGAATTCCAGCTTAGGAACGCTCAAAACTCGTAAACTTTTAGACGCTCTAAGGAAATACCTCATCGCTGCTAGGTTATAACATCTCGACTTAAAAGGAATTTGTCCTTCAATTTGTATGCACAGATTCTATTAGAAGAGGATTGCAAACCTCTCGAGAACCTCAAAGAAGAATCAATCCGATCCTCAAGACCGTAGTCGAGATGAAATCAAAAGCTAATGGAAGCTAGAATTATATACCCGATCTCCGACAAGAAGGGTTAGCCCAAGACATGACGTACCTAAGAAAGGAGGTGTCACTGTCGGAAAAACGCATAAGGCTAATCGATAACACAAGAGTAGTTAGTGGACATAGAGTGCATTGATTATAGAAAACTGAACAAGGCTACTCGAAAGGACCATTTTCCTTTACCCTTTATTGATCAAATGTTAGAACGATTAGCCAAACACCCTATTTCGCTATTTAGACGTTATTCCGGATTTTTCCAAATTCTGATTCACCCGATGATCAAGAGAAGACTACATTCACGTGTCCCTATGGAATGTTCGCATGCATTTAATGCCTTTTGATTATGTAATTCTCCCGCAACCTTTCAACGATGTATGATGGCTATCTTCGCAGATTTCATTGACAACATCATGGAAGTATTTATGGACGACTTCTGTGTGGACAAAGCTTGAAGGATGTCTATCTAATTTAGAGAGTGTTTTAGAACAAGGTGTGAAAGTAAACCTTGTGCTCAATCGAAAATGCCATTTATGGTCGAGAAGGATCAGATTGGACATGTTATTTCTAATAAAGGAATTGAAGTTGATAAAGCTAAGATAGAAGTGATTAAAGAACCCAACCACCCAAGACCGCTCGAGAGATACGTTTTCTAGGACACACGGCTTTTACCGACGCTTTATTAAAGATTTCAAAATTACTAAACCACTTACCGGTCTATTAATGAAGGATGCCGAGTTCATATTCGATGACGATTGTCTCAAAGCTTTTGAAACCCTTAAAGCCGCACTTTTTGCACCAATCATGCAACCACCGATTGAGGTTACCTTTCAAATCATGCGATGCAAGTGATTACGCCAGAGCGCAGCTTCTTGGACAAAGAAAGAAAAGAAACTTCACGTAATTTACTACGCCACAGTAACGCTAGACTCATTTCCGATGAACTACGCCATAATTGAAAAGAACTCTTAGCCGTGGTCTTCGCTTGACAAATTCCGCCTACCTTGTAGGAGCAAAATCATCATTTATACGGACCACGCCTATCCGATATTTACTTGCCAAGAAAGATGCAAACCCGACTTGATGGATCTTACTTTTACAAGAATTTGACTTGGAAATTAAAGACAAGAAAGGAACAAAATGTCGAAAGGATCATTTATCCCGCTTAGAAGGTGTAAAACCCGAACAAGTGCTAATTAACGACGATTTTCCATATGAACATCTGATAGCACATATGATAAGCGACCTAGCTCAATTGGATTTAAATAAACCAGAAGCTAATGAAGTCGTGGAAGCCATTGACATGACCGTAGGATTGCCATGGTATGCTGACATCGTTAATTATTTAGCTGCCGGTGCGCTTCCACCTGATTTAACTTACCAACAGAAAAAGAAATTCTTCCATGATCTCAAGAGTTACTATTGGGACGAGCCACTTTTATTCAAACGAGGACCTGATGGAATTTTTCGCCGTTGTATACCCAACGAAGAAATAGAAGACGTCATTTCCCATTGTCATTCATCTCCTTATGGCGACATGCTAGCACCTCTAAAACGCAGCTAAAATTTCCAAGCCGGCCTTTTCCGCCTAACTCGTGGAAGGATGTCCACATCGCCTAAAACTGTGATGTGCCAACGCACCGGTAATATCTCAAGACGCGACGAAATGCCTCAGAAAGGAATACTAGAAGTTGAAGTCTTTGATGTTTGGGGAATAGATTTCATGGGACCTTTCCCATCTTCTTATGGAAACAAGTTTATACTGTGAATACGATTATGTTTCAAAATTGATCGAGGCAATAGCTTCTCCTACAAATGACACACGAGTGGTGATAAAGCTTTTAAGAATATAATTTTCCGTTTTGGTGTTCCCGACTTGTTATTAGTGATGGTGGATCTCATTTTATTTCAAGATATTTGATAAATTACTATCTAAATACGGAGTCAACACCAAGCAACTCCTTATCATCCGCAAACTAGCGGACAAGTCGTTTCGAAGAGAGATTAAACAAATATTAGAAAAACTGCCGCTATATCTCGAAAGATTGGTCATCCAAGCTTAACGAAGCTTTATGGGCTTATCGGACAGCCTACAAGACTCCTATCTGAACTACACCTTTCAAACTTGTTTACGGAAAATCATGTCATCTCCCGTAGAATTAGAGCATAAAGCTTATTGCGATAAAGATACTCAATATTAATTACATCGCCTAGAAACGATCCTCGATTTACATGAACGAAGAATTAAGACTAGACGCTACGAAAACGCTAAAATATACAAAGAACTAACTAAAAATGGCACGATAAGCGCTTATCTCGAAAGAATTTAGTGGGAGATGTCGACTTTTATTTAATTCTAGACTTAGACTCTTCCCTCGAAAACTTAAATCTAGATGGTCCAACTTTTCGATATTACAAAAGTATTTCCTAGCGGAGCGGTAGAAATTAAGGATAGAAATAGTGCCCCTGCTTGTAAACGGCAACGTTAAAACAATATCATCGTGATAGATAATAAGGATTATAATAATAAGTTAAAACTTGTAGAACTCCACCTATTTCTCCCGACTAATCTTTCACTAGGTATTTCATTGCTTACGACGTTAAAAACATATGGAGGCAACCCATTTTATTTGTTTTTGCTTGCTATTTTGTTTGTATTCTCTCTTTATTTCTTTTACAATTAGCTATTTTTCCTTTTAAAACTTTTGTAAACCATGCTGATTTCAAAACAATTTTACTTGCCACAGGATTTCGAAAGTCTTTCTCTTTACTTTCTCCTCTACTGCTTCCCCGCTTTACTTTTGCTATGGATCCTCCACTTAACTTTATGGAAACCACCTTTAGAGGTAGAAACCAAAGAAGGAGATTTGAGGCTTTGTCTCAACGAGACATCGCTTGACCTCAGATCATGATGAACCCACTATGGACACTTTAGGCATAACAATGTTGTTTACTACATGTTTAACCAATTGGGATGGGAGAAAGCACACCTTAAATATAGGTTTATCACTTACCAGAGCTTACCTCGAGTTCTTGAGTTCTTTAGTTTATATCCCCGAACACGTGTTGGAGCCTAAAAGGAATCATCGCCTCGACTTTTTGGTATTGAGTTCACCTATAACCATAGGGACTTAACTGCTTTATTAGGATTCCCTAGTGGACCCTTAGCTTTTACTACCCCTGAGGCGGATTTATTGGATTTTGAGCTAGATTACTTCTGGGGTACTTTAACCTGAAACTATCATCCCGACTCCGCAGAGTATGGATAACAATGAGATACATAACCCAGCTTATCCAGATTTATAGGATTCTTGCCCACACTCTATTTGGAAAAGAACAAAACCAAAATGCTGTATCCAAGGATGAGTTATCTCTGCTTTATTGTATGAACCTAGGACGCCCTGTCAATGCTGTCCCGCTCCTGATGAATACCTTTACCCGCATTAGTGAGGACCCTAATGTTCCTGTCAGTGTGGGAGGATTAGTTACAATGATTGCAAATGCTCTTGGACTTCGTTACCAACTAAATAATTATGCACCATTCGGATCAATTAGGCCTATGAACATTGATTTCTGTTTCAACAACCAGATAATAGGAAATTTAGGCCCTGCACCTTATGATTACCTGATAAGAAACGAAGTTGTTACTCTTTTTACCCTTCCGAACCATGCCCGAGCAAGTGTCCATAACCGTGATAATTGGTTGTATGAATTGAATCCACCTGACCACCCCTCAACACCAGAAACACCACAATCATATTTTGTTGCTGATAATTTCATGTCTGAAAACGAAACAGATCCTAAAACTCCTCCTGGTTACCATGAGTTCACCAATATGGCTGAAGCACACGTAGCCCCTGACATAAACCAAGGAGAATACACTACACAATTGAATACCATTCTGACCACTTTGGATTCTTATAAAAATGACATTGATGGAATAAAGAATGAATTGAAGACTATGCTTGATCTTATTGGTTTAACGACATCACAAAGGAGCAATTCTATAACATCACCAAGGCTTTAGAGATATTAAAAGAAAAGATGGATGAAGCAGTTCTAGTTCTTAGTTTCTAGTTTGTTTTCTTTTTCAATTTAGTTTTAGAATTTTCCCATTCTGCTTTGTTTCTAGGTAGTTTCAATTTTTATTAAATTACTACATTTCAATTTTTAAATATTTACTTTTTGTCAAAAGAACAAGTTACTCAATTTGAATTAATGCAATTGTTTGTTTTCAGTTTTAAACTTACATTCATTATTCTGTTTACAATGTTTTATGGTTTTCTACTCTATTGCGAATTATATATTGGATTATATGTTGAACGGATTAATGTTGTGTTTATGTTGGAATGCCTGAGATGTTCTGCTTTCTATAAAAATATTACTCTGTGCAATTGTGTTCTGTGCTGTTAAAATTTGCAAAATTTGTAGCTGCCACGATCGTCACTTAACCCCCACGACCGTCACACGCCTTTTCGCGGCCGTCACTAGGTGTTACGATCAACACGGGTTACCGCAACCTCATAGCGTAACGCCTTTTTCTTCCTCAACCTTTCTCTCTTCTTCTCCCATAACTCCCCAACCGTCCCACTTCCTCCATTAACTCCCCATTAACCCCATTCAACCCACCACTAATCCCTCTCAATTTTCAAACTTCCCACTATCTCTTTTCACTATATATACTCCCATTACCAGATTATCCTCTCATTCACTCATTCAAAACCACACCCATTCTCACTCAAACACTCTTGCATGCAAATGTAACAATCTCCAACCAATTCTCGGCATTACCCTACGGATGGTGACCAAGGCGAGACTCAACGTGTTAAGTTCTTGAAATTCCAACGCCGAGGACTACACCCCACTCAGGTATGTTGACACCGATCGCCTAAGAGACCTTGGTTTGCTCAAGGTGTTCAACGCCTTCAGAGTGTCAACTTGTGGAACCTATGTAGCCCCCCACCCACGTACGAGAACCTCACTCGAGTCCCTCCTTTTGCTACATCACTCCACCGTTCAACAAACCAACTTTCTCGTGTTGCGAGGTTTCGCATATTCGCATCGAGTACGAGTTCTCTCGTAACGCTGCACGATTGCTTGATTTCAGACCGATGAAGGTTCCCACCGTGTGCCCGACAACTTTGAAGAGTATTTCAACCTTGGCATAGCCTCACCAACAACCGCTCACACTCTTATGATCACCTTAATGCCACACAACCATAATCCGCCATACGCTACATCCACCGTGATCCCGTGTAACACAATCTTCGCAAGAGATAGCAACCACAAGCTCAACTCCAAGGAGCTATTTTTCATGCATCAGGCATTTTCGTCAAAAATCAACGCCGCACCTTCCTCCGCCCATATTTATTCCATCTCGCACTGCAGGCGGCAAACCTTTCAATTTCTGGAGGGCTTGTCACTTCTCTTGCTTTGGCACCGAATCATGGTGACACCCTTGCTCATCTACCATCCCGAGCACCGGCTCGCTACCTTGATCATTGCAAATCAGCCCACCTCATCCACGAGTGGGACGATTAAAAGCTCCATCCAAAGGATACGTAACAAAGTTTACACTAACATTGTTTTGCTTGCAAGGACCGAATCGATCCTCGTAACTGAGCCAATTGGCTATTTAACCTGAAGCCTCAAGGCCATGTTGCTCAAGAAGAACCTCATGTCGGCCCTGCCGATGAGATGGAAGAATTGGATCGAGCTGTTCCGTGTCTCGACATCCCCGAGTCTTCCTCTACTCCACCACCTCCCATTTTGCGTAGATTCTCCAAGCCATTCATCATCAGAACCTTATGAATGCCATGTCTGAGAGGAAACATCAGGAGCGCTTCGACAGTCTGTTCGCACAAAATGCCCAAATCTTGAGTGGTCAACGCTCGATGAATGAAAGACTTGATGAAGTGCTGAGCGAGCTTAATGCTTTAAGGATGGATGTCACATCTCTTGGACCCCAGAGCACCGACTCTGAAGCTACTCCCTCCAGAAGGTCACGAACCAGAAGCCGCCGTGGTCGCCAGTAGTCTTTCCTTTTCTTGTTGTTTTCTTTGTTTTTCCGATGTATTTTTAATTTAACCTCGCCGTTATATCATAACACTGAGACAATGTTTGATATAGTTTGGGAGGAGTACTGCATTCTTGAATCAGAACGAGTAATTTCATTTCCATTTTAGTAATATTTCGTTATTTCATTTTCTCCCTGCTTTATTCAGCCATACCAAAATTTTTCGCCTTTATATTCGTGATAATCGTTAGTTACCCACTTTAACCAAATCTTAGTTAGAAGGCCGAGAGAGATCCAACGAGAACTATACGGTTATGACACCTTTGACTCCCCACTTACGCGAATCGTCTCCATTTTCGTTATACCAATACTTTGAGTTTTAAGTCTTAAATTAGCCCCTAGTAGTTTATACTAGCAGTCGGCACCAGTCTTAGCACAAACCACGTGGAAAGCCGATGAACATAAGTGGATGATCTTGCTAATTGTTTTAAAAAGAATGTTACATGCTTTAAGGAAATAGGTAATGCACCAATTAAATTGGGCGATCCTCACCCGATCGTTTAATCCAACGGATGCAAAAAGCTTTTACTAAGTAACATAAAAATCCATTGTTTAGGTGGTTTAGAAGCATCTGGTACTAAACTCGTGTAGGGCATTACGGTTTGATCCCCGCGATCTTGCAATTGGATAAAAATGTTGCCACATAATTGTGCCGTAAACCGTTGTGTCTTGATCAGAACCACTAATCGGCTATTCCACTACGTGTGTGTAAGGATAATGGGCTTAATGTGATTGCGCAAGAACGAAACCGGGTGAAATAGGAACGAGAAACCTTGAGTTGAATTATAACGATATAATTGGACGCTTGCTTAAAATGGATAGTCGCCGATAGCTTGTTGCTTGTGTCATTAGCTTATCGTTGTTGTTTTACCTCGATTTTCTTGGCCAAACTAACTTAGGATTTCTTGTAATAATTTGAAAACAAAAAGGTATACTAGTTATGTGCGCTCATAAAAACTTGTCCGATATTTTAATTGATTATTTTGCTTGAGGACAAGCAAAGGTTTAAGTATGGGGAATTTGATAACACGAATCGTATCGCTTATTTTCCATGAAAATTAACCCATTTTGTATTATTTTGACCCGATTAACTCCTAATATTTCGAGTTTGTTATGACTTTTGCGTATTACATAACTTAGCTAAAAATGTAAGAAAACATGAAACAATGAGAGAAAGCATCTAAGAATAGAAGAAAACATGAATCACAAAGAAATGCGATTTTTAGCGTGATGGTCGCCACCATCTCGCCACGATCGTGAAGACATCATGAAGCGCGGTGACGCACCGAACACATCCGCCACGACCGTAACACGGGAAAACACCAAAGCTGCTCGTAACGCGACGCTAACAAACGGCAGGACGGGGAAGCTTAATGTATGAGTTTTAAAACTCCTGATTTCTCTCAACCTCACAGCCACGTTCAACCATGATTCAACCACGTTCCTATATTTTGGGAGAAGTTCAGGTGAAGCTACGTGTGTGATGTTCATCCCAACTGCCAATTCCATTTTTCTATAAATACCTCAACATTCAATGTTAGAAGTACAGAGCAATTTTTAGTTTACTTGTGCGGAAGCTCTGCCGAAATCGAACCCAGTTTTGTTTCTGTTTATATTTTCTCTACATTCGTTGATTTCAATTGTTAAATTTCACTGCCCAAATAATAATTTCCAACATTAGGAAATTATTATTCTAGTTTAGGATTTCTTATTCAAGCTTCAGAATTCGTTTGTATTTCCGATACCGAGTCCAAGTTTCCGATCTGTGGAAGAAGGATTAAAGTTTTGGCTTTGTTTTCAGGTTCTTTAATTTTCATTTGTATTACAGTACTTCTGATTTAATTAATTTAAATTCCATTTATTATTTATAATGTCTGTTTTATATTTGTTTGTTTTTATTTCCTGTGAGTTTATTTTGATTTCTATGGCTAGCTAAACCTTTAGTGTCGGTATGGAATAGTTAGAGACAATAGGCATCTGATCAAACTTAGGCTAAAACCTTAATCAACTTAACTCTGGCTATAACTTTTTATGCTTAAAAATACAACCTTTTTGTTACGAAAGTAAGAAAAGTAAATAGGTTAGATCGAGACCACGAAAGTGTGAGGTTTTTAACCGGATAGCTAAAGTTAGGCATTTGATTTAAATACAGTGAAAGCGCTTTAAAACAAATTAGAATTAATTAAGTTTCCAAAAAGTATGTTCTAAACACTTATAGGCTGGCGAAAGCAGGTATAGGGCTTTAGACGTATAATCCGAGATAAGACCATGAAAGTGTTAGTTGAGGATTTTTAAACTGATGAATTCTACAGATAAACTAAGTTGACCATCCTTATATGCTTAAGTACAATTAGATCCTTTAGGTCGACTCTATTACATACCGACCATTTCATCCACTATTAATTTAAAATCAATTAGTTTACCTTCTTTAACCTTCCCAAAACCAAACGTGACAATTTCCGCCTTAGCTAACATTACTTTCGCGACTAGAGTGATTACATAGTCCTGAGATTCGATAATCTTTATTACTACCGCGATAGGTCAGGCGCTTGCGCTAAGATACCGTTAGACATATTAGGTTTATCGCACATCACCGTGAAATATCGCCAAGAAATTTCGAAAATCCCAATCGAAGACGTCAAACCTACAGGATGTGGAGATGATGACATAAAGGGGGAGGATGTAGATGTTAACATTCCTCAGAAAGAAATCTGGGATACCCTAGGGAGCCCAAAGGGAAAGTTCGACCACCGTGAAATACTCCCGTAAAAGCTCGAAAATCCCAATCAAGACGCCAAACCCATGGATGGGGGATGATGACATAAAGGGAGAGGATCTAGATGTTAACATGGTGGATATGGAGAGACCTCGTTCGGAAATAGAGGAGATGGAAAGATATTTAGAAAAAGAGAAGTACAAGATGGAGGATAGTTATGCTGTGGATACTAGTCTTAAAGATTACCTCATGCTGTGCCACAAAGGAAATGTCGAAATGATACTATATCCCAGATGCAAGATCATCCGCAACCGTAGAATTGTCATGACTTCGAGAGGAAACAAAGGGCACGAACTGGCAACAACTGGCGCCAAGATAACCATTTATTCAGATGTTACCCTAAAGCTGGAGAGAGCTTATTGGAGTTTTTAGTTCGCTATCACAAAGGGGCAACCAAATGCCTGATATGCCCAAGGTGTTCTCATGGTATGATCGTAACGCGGTCGGATTTAAACTATTCCTTTCGCCCCATGCTGGAACCACAAAGAAACTGGTCAGATGAGCCAACATTTCGAGGGTAACCACACTCAACGAAAGCCTGACAGTCCCTATCCTAAAGATGCTCGAAGGGTGACGTTCAAAATCCCTGCTGAAGTACCAACAGACAAATGGCTGCAAGTCAGAACTGACAAGGGCAAAGACAAATGGAGAAACAAGGAACGAAACGCACGCCACTCCATGACATATTGAAGGCAATTCAACACTGCAAAGAGGGAAGAATTGAGGTTAGAAAATTACAAAGGCAAAAACCCCATGTCAAGATCACAATGGCGAAGGCAACAGAGAATTTGAAAGGCTGAAAGAGAAGCTGCGGCAGATAAAGGAACAACTTCGATAAGAAACCAAGGAGAATCAAGCACCAACAAACCAAAATCAAATAATCAACCTGAGGACAAACCCCCAGTTAGTAGGAGACTTCTCCTCAAACACAACAAGATGAATCAAGGAGTACACACCAAGTCCGTAAGAAGACGAGGATATTCTCGGCTGCACAACTTCAATCGTGGGGAGTCTTCGCTTAACATTAATTGCAACGTGGTATCTGTACTACCTTGTGAGTTTGGACAGGAAACCGAAGTCGAAGAGCATGAGGAGGATGATACCATAAATTTGATGAAGCATGTATCAAGATGCTAATACGTGATGGATAACAACACGGCCGAAGAGCACGCGCTCTTCGAACACCCGTGAGCCACCATGAAGAATCATCTGAAGCCATTGTTCATTCGAGCAAAGGTGGAGCCCATGCATGAATAAAGTCTTGGTGGATGGAGGCGCTTCAACAATTTAATGCCCCATTTCATGTCAAGAAGTTAGGAATACAAGATGGTGATATCAAACCACAACATGGTGCTATCCAATTATGAAGGAAAAGTAGCCGACTTTGGGGGTAGTTCAAGTAGATTTGACGGTAGGATCAAGTCACAGCCCACCATGTTCATGGTGATCGGGCCAAGGTTGGTTTTATGGAGAGAAGATGGGATTGTGGAGAACATCAAGCGACCGTAGTTATTTTATGACAGCAGTTAACTTAGTCAATAAAAGAAATTATGACAAATATCTAGCCGAATAGCCCTTGTACCCCAAGTGACGAAATAAACGAAACCAGAACGCACACTATTATATGACCTTCGCCATGATGGCATGTAATCGATAGGAAGATAATTAAAGGAGACAAGGAGTCAAGGTGCTACATGAAAGACGGCCAGCAGGCTGGGAGTTCGACAATCTTGCTCATGATTAAGTCCTCCTTCTTCGAAAGGATTTCGGCCTATATGGCTGAGAACGAATGGAAAGCGGCCCCGAGGTCAAATAGATAATATGGTCAAGTAAACGAATAGAGGGAATGGCTCGAAGACTCACCCTTCAAGAACACAAATAGATCAAAGGCTAGATGCCATCTATGATAAAGAACCCCTAGGCTTCTCGAGAAGGACCCCACAAACTCAAAAGCAAATGTTAGCAGTGATCCACTCAAGAGGTGAATTTAGGGGATGACAATACAAAAAGAATAACTTACATAAGCGCAAGACTCAATCCACGCCTCAAGCAGGAAGTGATCGAAGCTCTCAAGAGAAACAAAGATTGCTTCGCATGGGACTATGATGAAATGCCTGGGTTGAAGAGAGAGTTAGTGGAGCACAGACTTCCAATTAAGAATGGCAAGAAGCCCATCAAGCAAACTCCTGAAGATTCGCACCGACTTCTCACAAAGATTAAAGTCGAGGTCGAAAGGTCGTCAACCGCAAATTCATCAGAACCACAAGGTATGTCAAATGGTTAACAAATATAGTACATGTTATTAAGAAAAATGGCTCTTTGAGAATTTGCATAGATTTTAGGGATTTAAATACTGCTACCCCTAAAGACGAGTATTCCATGCCCGCGTAAATGTTAATAGACTCATCAGGATTCAATACCAAGTATGCTAGATGGATACTCGGTATAATCAGATTTTATTGTCAAGAAGATGTTGCTAAGACATCATTTCGCTTCCTGTGAGCCTTAGGCACCTACGAATGGGTAGTGATGCCTTTGGTTTAAAAACTGGGCAACCTATCAAAGGGCAATGAATTCAATTTTCCATGATTTCATTGAAACCTTTATGCAGGTGTATATTGATGATATAGTCATGAAATCCATATCTGCAGAAACCCATTTGCATCATTTGAGCCAATCATTCGAAAGAATGAGAAAACATGGCTTAAAAATGAACCCCCTTAAATGTGCATTTTTTGTGCAGGCTGGAGATTTCCTTGGCTTTGTGGTTCATAAGAAAGGAATTGAGATCAACCAAAATAAGACCAAATCCATTATGGAGACGAAAGCACCTACATCGAAAAGGGAGCTGTAATCTTTGCTAGGGAAGATTAACTTTCTAAGAAGATTCATTTCGAATCTAAGTGGAAGAACCTGTGCTTTCTCCGCTACTTAAAGCAATGCCAAGCCTTCGAGTGGACGAAGCACATCAGAGGCATTTGACAAGATAAAAGATATCTCTCTCCCTCCTATCTTGTTCCACCTTCATGGGGAAAGCCCAGACTATACATTACGCCTCCGGTTAGTATAGGTAGTATGTTAGCACAAGAAGATAGAATGGCATTGAGTGAGCCATATACTATTTAAGTAGGGTATAGAATGGTGCAGAAACTAGATATAGCAATATAGAAAAGCTATGTCTCTGTTTATACTTTTCTTGTATGAAACTTAAGTATTATATAAAGCCCGCTGATGTTTATGTTTCATCTCACTGATGTTATCAAACACATGCTTTGAAACCAATAATGCATAGCAGAGTTGGTAAATGGGCTTTAGCCTTAGTATTCTTTGACTTTCATGCCTTTAAGAGCTGTGAAAGGTCAAGTAATTTCTGATTTCATTGTGGACCATTCACTGGTGTAACACGGTGAACTGACTTTGTAGGTTTTTGTATCGCAAATGTGCGGATAGCAAGAGTCGCCACAGACTTTTCTTTTATCCAATTAAGGGAAGGTGAAAAGAACAGGAAAAGACCTTCGTTAGATTCTGAGTAAGGGAGAATGTTATGAAAAGGGAAGGTATTAGCACCTTTTCATCCGTAGTTATCTACGGCCTTAGTTGCTCTTAGATCACTTTAAACCGCTTCCGGTGTTTGAAAAAATGTTTTGAAAAGGCATTTCGCTTGACTTTGTAATGATTCATGTAGGAATGTATACAAAGTGTTTGGAAATGTTTCGTTTTTGAAAAGAGTTTGAACTTTGACAAAAGTGTGAAGTGTGAAAAGTATTTTGATAGAGCAAGCAACTAAAAGTCTTATTACCTACTCAGAATGGTCGTTTTCGTGTTATTCTACGTTCCTTTAGAATAGCGCTATCCATACCATTAATTGGTAGGTAACCCTATTCGTTGATGTAAGCGGACATTCAAGGGACATCGATGGTCATAGAAAGCAACTTCAGGAAGTATCCTAGCACATTCAAGGACTATCATCATTTTTCGTAGGCGACAATCGAGGGTCAAGATCATGTATTCGGAGGCGACATCGTGGGTCTATGATCTTTGTATCGAAGGGACTATGATGATTTGTTTTGAAGGCGACGGTGCTAGAATACCTCTACGTTCGAGGGACTTGACCATTTGAATTCAGAAGGCAACGAGAGAATTACCCCAAGGTGCGGTGAAAAGAGTGTTGATTTCTGATTCATGTTATCTTGAAAATTAGAGTGAGCTATGTTCAACTTTATCTTGCCATACACGCCTAATTACTAATGCTTATAAGATGGAAAGTAAATTATGCAAATATAAAGTGCGGAAAGATAAATCCCACGCTATTACATGGCTTTGGGGCGTATACATAATTTAAAATGCGGAAAGTAGAAACCCTAATTAAACTATTACATCCCATAAGCAATTACATAATTGGAAAAAAAGAAAACGCTAAAAGAAATCGTCCGAAACGGAACAACCTGTGAAAAGATGAGAAATTGGAAATACAAGGAAATCGAATAAGAGAAAATGTTAGCAAAAATAATAATTTTAAATGAGAAAATATTTCATGCTGGAAATATTAATATTTAAAATGCCACCAAGAAAATGCTAAAATAATTTTTGGGATTTTTGAGTTAATTTAATAATTAAAACTAATTAAAGATGATTTAAATGATAAATTAGCAATTAAATTAAATATGCATGCAAAATAATATTTTTAATTTTATAAATTAAATAAACATTTTCTGAAAATAATGCAAAAAGAAAAATATTTTTTGGTGTTTTTTAATGCATGATAAAAATAATTGAAATTGAATTAAAATGAATGAAAAATATTAAGAAAATAGAAAAATATGGAAAAAATAGAAAAATATGAGAGTTTGTGAAAAGAAAGGAAAACCGGTCCTGGCATGGTTCGAACTGGGACCTCGGAGAGCATCTTCAAACAATACTTTAACCATCGGGACAAGTGACATCCGTGTTTGAAACAACAAAATCAATTGAATATAAAGGATGACGCGTCATGGTTATGTTTGAAACACAGTCAGCCACGCGTGGACCCCATTGACTTATGAATGGACGAATCAGAGAAGCCCATCGCGCCACGCAATCTCCTCACGTTCGCCGAGTCGGAGCTAGGCCCGGCCATCTTCTCCCAGCCTATGATTTTCAAACCCCAAAATAATAAGATTCAAAGCAAAAGAAAGACCTAGTGCATCTATTTCACCCTTTTAAATTCAATGGTGGCATTGGTTTTGATCGAATCGATTGCACAGCCGGTTTGAAGACGAAGCTGAGAAACCCTAAACATGGCAATCGGTGATTCTCACGCAAGCATAGCGATTGCCCAGATCGATCATATGGAGTCTCATGAACATAATAAAAGCATTAGAATCAATTGAAACACAGATATTAAAATGCAAAATCAAGAAATATTTGAATATGTATGAATGTATATGGTACTCTATCTGTGTTGCTTTGATCATTGGCAATGATGTATACTTACTCAATCTTACCTCCCGAACACAATGGAATGGTTTTGAGAGCTTGAAAGTGACTGAAATCAAAATTCAATTTTGATAATTTTGAAAATTTTTGCAAAGTGTGGGTTGTTGTAAGGGCTAGGGTTTCGTGTCCTTTGTTGTGTGTAAGTATTTATAGAGGGTTTTGGGATGGCAAAGAGAGTGAAAAAGATTTGGTTTTGAATGTGCATTGAATATTTTTCAAATAAAATCAAATTTTGGAGAAAATTTGATTTTCTTCAATGAAGGCTAGCACGAATTTGGCATGTTCTATGGGCTATCTTGGCCTCAAGTTTGATATAAATTCACTCTTTTGAAAAATATCTTATTATCATATTTTATATAATTTAATTTTGAATTAAATGGTTTTAAATTCAAAATAAATCAATAAAATAGAAAATTGTCATGTCCAAGCATCAATGGGTCACAACTAATACCATGAACAAGTTTGGATCATAAAATTATAGGCCCATTTGGAAAAGTTTGCATTTTGACCAATATCTCTTTGTGCAATTGTTCAAAATGCCCAACTTGTGAATAGTGTATCTTGCTCAATTTTCCACATTTTTGAGTGTTCTTGGACTTTTGAAAGCTCTAAGAGTCCTCTAACCAACCTTTTGGTTTCATCTCAATTGGAGTTTCCATGCTCAATATATCTTCAAAACAAAATGTTGACTTTTTGTTGACTTTGAAAAGGACCTATAATGTTTTGATCCATACCTTCCAAATGAAGCATTTTTTGAACATTCTTGTGAGACATGAAGTTGTAGAGAATTGAATTTCCTTCAAAATAAGAGGTGGTGGAAAATTTCGAGAAAGTTTGAAGAAGTTATGCCCAAATTTGGTTGACTTTTCACTAAGAAACCCTAATTTAGAAAGTTTGACTTTTGAGCAAATCTTGAGTTTTCTTGATGAATCATGATCAACCCTTGATCAAATGATGAATGTAACCTCAAAATGAGGATGTTGACCAAAATCATGAAGTTTGATGTATGTTGACCATAGTTGACTTTTGTCCAATACAACAATTTTCAACCATCCGAGTAATTGTTCGAGGAAACTTGACTGTGAGGCTTGAAACTTGACATGGAGAATCTTTGAAGCATATGAGGAGGCATGAGGGCCATTGGAGATGTTGGAAGTCCATCTTGATCTGAGAATCACCAAACCCTAGTTTGGGTTGATTGTCTAGGAGAGGGTTTGTCTCGATCAAACCTCGAGGAATCCTCGAGTATGGATGTATGGGATGTCTTGAGAAGATGGAGGACAAATTTGGGGTATGATGCCCCTGCTCAATCTTCTTGTACTGGAAGGGTTAGATTGGCATGCTCGCCTTTCGTGACCTGGAGGTAGAAGATGATTGAACACTCGAGTACACCTGAAAATTTGCACTCGCTGCTGGCTGATGGCGCGAGAATGGGCTTACAGATGTCATTTGGAGAAGTTGGAGACTTCGCTGGAGAATGAGTCGTACGCTAGACTTGAGATTGTTGTATGGATAGGAGAACTGGCGGGGATGGGCTTAAGATGCCATCCGTAGGGATTGATGCTGGGGAGTGAGCCATACGCTAGGCTCTGTAGACGTTTCTGGAAGTGAAAGGAGCAGGGAAATGGGCTTAAGATGCCATTCGGGGGGAGTCGTAAGCCAGAATTCGTGCTCATCTTTGAATGAAGTTATTGGTTTGTATTGGTTTTTTAACCAAATATGCAGAATTCTGAAGGCGGAGAAATGTTGACAAGTAGTCGGAGACGCTTAAGATGCCATCCAAGGCAACCGAGTCGACGCTAGACTCGAGTTGCCGTTGATAATAAGAGAGGGTCGGTCATCTTCGTGTTGATTACTCGGGTAGTAGCTGGTAACATGTGGATATCTTCCCCGCGCATCGGTATTGTCCACCGTCTGTTATCGGAGGATAACTTGTGATTGTTCGGATAGGGTTTCCGCCCTGCTCGTATTAATCCTGGATCCGCTTGTCGGAGGACAACGAGGGCGGTCGTTCGATAGTTTTCCGTCTGATTCGGATCTTATCTCCGACCAGCTTGTCGGAGGACAACTAGGCGCTTCGATAGTTCTCCGTCCGATTCGGGTCTTAATCCTCGGACCAGTTGGTAAGTGATTTTCACCTATTTTGGAGAAAACAAGAGAAACTTTGATAAAATATTTGTTAGTCTTATGAAAATTATGATGCATGATGATGTGTATGAATGCTATATGCATATATGAGAAATGTATGAATGATAGATGTTGTGGTATTTCAAAACATATCCATCTTGAAGAAGATGCCGATGTTCTGATTGAGGATTTCTAACTTCTGTTTGGGGACGAAACGGATGGAGACCCTGAGAAGAAAGGAAACTTTGATTCCTCCGATGCACTATCTGACCAAGTCTTGGGCCTAGATATTGTCAGGATGGTAGAGATCGAAACACATTGTTGAGGATTCATACATAACCTGCTGGGAGGGTCTAGGAGGTACCTCACGGGATCTTGCGCGTAAATCCTGCCGGAGAGTATTTGATAGTTGCTCGAGACCGGGTTAGAAGGATCCGGAGCCCGCTGACATCTCCGCCGAGGAATAAAGATGAGGTCTCCACGCACTATCCCACCAAGTTTCAAGTCCGGATACCGCGGAGAAAAGGGGAATTGTTTGAGAGATTTTTGTGGGATAAACACCTCGCCGATGAAGTGTTATTGTCAAGACGAGTGTAATCCGTTAAGTTGAGTGGAATCGCCTGTGGCTGATGCATACTCCACTGAGGGAGATTTGTGGTGAGTGACACCTCCGTGGGGATCATGTTCTGTGGGGAATGTATTGGTGACTTTCGCCATCTCAATTCTTGGAACTCGTAGTAATTACTTTTGTTATGTTTACTTTTCGTGATGTTTGTGACTAAATTTTATTCTCAAATGCATATAATCATTCAAAGCAAACATTGGACTTTATGCAAATAACAATAGCAAAGTTTGTAAAGACAAAGAACTCGTGATTTATTTGAAATGTATGATGGCCAAGTAGTTTGTACACAAGAAAGGTAAAAGCTATGGAAACAATCTCGTTAAGTTCCAACTATGCTAGTACTCATATATTTCAACTATCTCATCTCCTGTGTCAGAGAAAGTGAGGAATTGATTTTCGCCATTTGAATCTTGAATGCCGATAGTAGTCCGAAGTAAATAGGTGATCCGATGAGACATAGTCGACGTGAATCCCTAACTTTTGCTAGACCACCCTTTCGGGTTTTCATTCTACCGGATACCTTTTTGCCCAAGCCGCCTTTTCGTTTTCGACTTGCCGGTGTACATGTTTTGTATATATATCCTTAACTTTGCCCGAACCCTTTGGTTCGCCAGATGCCCTTATTTTGCCTAGGTTAGTCGACCCAGCGGGTCTCATTTATGCGTAGTATTTTTGACTATGTCTACGCTCATGGTGTGGGATGTCTTCACCATCCATGGTGCTAAGTATCATAGTCTACCGAAAATATCGCCTTGACTACAAATGGTCCCTCGAGGTGGGAGTCCATTTGCCCTCGATCACCTTGTGGAAGAATGATGCGCTTGACTACTAGATCACCGACTTGATAGACTCGGTGCTTGACCTTCTTGTTAAATGCTCGAATCATTCGCTCGATAGATTTGTCCATGGCGATGGACGCGAGTCGCTTCTCATCAATCAAGTTTATCCGTCAAGGCGAGTCCGATCCAATCATCTTCGCTTAACTCTCGGCCCGAGGACTCGTTGAGGGTATCCGAACCTCGATGGTAGGACCGCCCATATCGTGATACAAGAGTGAAGGGGTTGCCCTGCTGATGTCCGATCAGAAAAGCGATAACCGCGGAGAGCAATGGTAACATCTCATGCCAATCCTTGTAAGTCACCGCATCTTCAGATAATCTTCTTGATATTCTTGTTGGCGGCTTCCATCGCGCCATTCATCTTAGGCCGAAGGAGAAGAGTTGTGATGCTTGATCTTGAACCGCGGCGTAGTTCGGTGATCATCTTGTTGTTGAGATTAGAGCCGTTATCTGTGATAATCCTCTCGGGAGTGCCATACCGACAGATGAGATTATGCTTGATGAATTGAGCCACGACATTCTTGGTAACAGATGCGAACGAGGTTGCTTCTACCCACTTGGTGAAATAGTCAATTGCCACAAGGATGAAACAATGTCCGTTGGAAGCTGTGGGCTTGATTTCTCCAATCATGTCAATGCCCCACATTGCAAAAGGCCAAGGAGCTGTTAGAACATTAAGAGGTACTAGAGGTACGTGCACTTTGTCTGCATAAATCTGGCACTTGTGACAAGATCGAGCATAACGGTGGCAATCGGCTTCCATGGTGGACCAATAGTAACCTGTTCTCAAAATCTTCTTAGCCATGGTATGTCCACTGGAATGGGTACCAAATGCGCCTTCGTGTAACTCTTCCATGATATGTTCCGCTGTCTTCCGGCCTCATACGGAGTAAGCACAAGTCGTGATTGCGCTTGTATAAGATGTCGCTGTCGAGGAAGAATTTGATGCAAATCTTCTCAAAAACTTATCGTTGATGATGCCCTCGGATATTCTTGAGTCTCAAGATACCTCTTCACATCGTAGTACCAAGGTTTGTCTTCTGTATCAAGCTCATAACAATATGCTGGTTCGTCAAACTTCTCGATGATGATCTGGGGAGCCTCGTTGTCCCATCCGACCTGAACATAGATGACATAGTAGCTAATGCGCCAACCATTCTCTCTCGTGGAATGTGATTGAAAGTGATCTCTTCAAGTAGGGACCAAACTTAGAACATGCTCTCGATACAGAATGAGATTCGGATGCTTCGTATCCCACTCGCCTTTAATCTGACTGATCACCAAAGCTGAGTCTCCGTACACTTGCAAGAACTTGATTCTCAAGTCAATAGCAGCTTTAATACCCATGATGCACGCTCAGATTCGCCATGTTATTGGTGCAATCAAACATAATCAGCGGTGAAAGGCGATGTCCGCCGTAGGGATGTAATGATGGCGCCAATGGCATTGCCAAGCGCGCTTGAGGCTCCATCAAAGACCATGGTCCATCGGGATCCTTGTTCGTGTCCTTCGTCTGGCCTCGGTTCTTCGCAATCAGAATTAGTAAAACATCTTCGTCTGGAAATTCGAACTGCATAGACTGATAGTCATCTACGACTTGATGTGCCAAATGATCGGCTACTACACTTCCTTTAATCGCTTTCTAAGAAGTGTACTGGATGTCGTATTCGGTCAAGATCATTTGCCATCTTGCTATTCTTCCGGAGAGAGATGGTTTCTCAAATATGTATTTTATCGGATCCATCTTGGAAATCAACAAGGTAGTGTGAGTCAACATATACTGTCTTAGTCGGCGAGCAGCCCAAGCCAAAGCGTTGCAAGTTTTCTCGAGCTGTGAGTATCTTGTTTCACAATCGGTAAACTTTTTGCTAAGGTAGTATATTGCATGCTCTTTTCGACCAAACTCGTCATGTTGCCCCAACACACACCCCATTGAGTTCTCTAACACTGTCAAGTACATGATAAGAGGTCTTCCTTCGGCGGGCGACATCGGGATAGGAGGATTCTAGGTACCCTTGATTTTGTCAAAAGCGATCCGCAATCGCTGCTCCATTCCACTACTTGATCTTTCTTTAGTAACTTGAAGATTGGCTCACAAGTAGCAGTTAGATGTGCAATGAATCTGGCAATGTAATTCAATCGGCCCAAGAACCCTCTGACTTCCTTCTCGGTGCGGGGAGCTGGCATTTCTTGAAATGCTTTAACCTTGGCGGGGTCAACTTCAATACCTTTACCACTGACAACAAACCCTAGGAGTTTACCGGATCTTACTCCAAAGGTGCATTTGTTGGGATTAAGTCTCAGTCTGTACTTCTTCAACCTATCAAACAGTTTCTGCAAATGATCAAGATGTTCTTCTTCGCCAGGATCGAGCTATCATGTCGCCGACGAGACCTCTATCTTGTGATGAATCATGTCATGAAATAATGTCACCATAGCGCCGATAGGGCGCCTGCGTTCTTCATCCGAACGGCATAACCTTGTAGCGAAAGTGCCCCACCGTAACGAAGTAGTCTTTTCCATGTCTTCGTGGAGCCATTTTGATCTGATTGTAACGGAGAAACCATCCATGAAGGAGAAACCTTATGCTGCGCGGTGTTGTCAACCGAACATCAATATGAGGAAGTGGAAAATCGCCTTTCGGACTTGCTTTGTTCGGATCTCGTAATCCACACACATTCGCATTTGCCATCCTTCTTGGGTACAGCACCACATTCGCAACCCATTGTGGATAAGAAGTAACGGCTAAGAAACTGGCGTTGAATTGTTTATAACTTCGGCTTTGATTTTCTCGACATCTCGTGACGATGCGATTTAACCTTCTCGCTTTCACCGAGAAAACCTTCTTTGTCAAGCAATCGGTACCACAATATCAACGTCCAAACTGCATGTCTTCGTATGATCAAGCAAAACCTCAATATAGTCTCGTATCATCTGAATCAATCTTTCTTTAACACTGCTCAAGACCCGCCCTATCTTGATCTCTTTTCGTCTTCGCAAGACTCCAAATTCACAACCTCAACTCGCTTCGTGGTCAGATAACTCGATCTTCTTGTCAGAAAGCCAACAAGTTCTCCCGGCACTTCACAATCTTCCTCATTTTCGTCTTTGGCTTGGTAGATCGGATTATCGTCATATTTAGCAATAGCATAGTGTTATCAACGAGATTCGAGTGATTCTCGCAGTTGTATCACGGGTGTGTAAGAAACACATAGCTTTTGAATGGGTGATAAAGTAAAAGAAAGCAAACAATTGAATGCAAAAGTCCAACGATTTTATTGAATGAAAATATGCAAATGATGATAATAACCTCACAAACGAGCCATGATGCCCCAGGCAAGGCACTAGGCTTTAGAGTTCATTGTTCAAAACAATAAAAAATACGAAAAGCAAAACAAAACAAGAGCAATTACTCCTGTCTAAAGGAGATTGGTATGATGTCTTCAGTCTTCCAATTGCTGAGCCCCTTGTCTGGAGTTGGGAAGATCCACTTGCTGATGTCGAAGTCGTTGTCGTTGTCTTCTATAGCATGAATTCCGCTCTGACTGATGCGGAAAGGAAGTTGGCCGGCACGTTCGCGGCGTATCATCTTCTGACCCTTGATGGTGAAGCCTAAACCAGCCTTGTCGACGGAAAGGAAGATCAGGGAGCTGTCCCCAAATAGCACTACCTCCTTTTTCAACTGCAGCTTGAGCATCTTTCAGCGAGGCCATCCTAGGCGGAGCTTGTGTAACTTCAGAGGACAGAGAATCAAAGCGTGACTCGGGATTGTTTCAAAAGCCTGACAGGGAGTCTCGAAGAATACACCTTCCACCTCGAGGTAACGGAATGACTGTAAATGACTGACCATATATTCTTCTTCCCCACATACTGTAACAACCTTCCCTTTCACTGGGTATTTCAACTTCTGATGCAAGGTAGAGGTAACAGCGCCTGCCCCATGTATCCAAGGGCGCCCAAGTAGGCAAGAGTAAGTCGGACGGATGTCCATGACAAAGAAAGTGGAGTCAAAAGTCCGGGAACCGACTTTGACAGCGTAATGAGCTTTCCAAGTAATGTTCGCTTAGAACCATCAAAAGCTCTCACAATAATGTCACCGGTCTCGTAACCAACCCTTCGACATCAAGCCGATCAAAAGCGCCGAAGGATATTCGAGTAGAACCGTATCCACCAAAACATGAGATAATGTAATGCCTTGCATTCAACAGATGTGCAAGGCTTTGTTGTGTTTCCTTCCCAGAGTCAAATCAAGATCGAGAAACCTAGGCCGTTGTTGGCAGCCAGGCTAGCAATACAAACTTCGAACTGGTCAGTAGTAGTGTCTTGTGGTACGTGAGCATTCTTCCGAAACTTCACCAAGGCGTTAGCATGAGCCTCAGAGCATAAAAGCAGAGCAAGCATGAAGATCTTGGACGGAGTTTGTCCCAACTGTTCCACAACATTGTAGTCACTCTTCTTGATAATCTTCATAATTTCCTCCATTTCTTGTTTGGAGATGTCTTCAGCAACTTCCTTTGGTACCTCTGCCGAAAGGTGATGAGTCACCTGTTCTTTCCTCTAGCTCGGGAATGGATTGAATAGTTGGAATGTGGGCTGGAGCCACGTTGTCTTTGGAGGAGAGATATCTGGAGAGAACACTCTTCTAGTTCTGGTCACCTTACTTGATCCGGTGATGTTGTCAATGTCAGGAATGGTAGCTTCAACTATAAGATCTTCAATAATCAGAGGGTCTTGCTTGACGCCATGATAGTAAACATCAGCTCCATAATTCCAAGGGATAGCTTTGTCAGAGGAATATGGAACTGGTCTTGGAGGAGTGATAATGAGAGGTGCCACTCTAGGCACAGGATCAGCAGAGGAAATCCTTATAGTGTTAACATCAGCATAGTCTTCTGGGAAATCGTCACCCTATCCAGTTACCTTAACATCTTCAATATGAATCTTGTAGCTTTCAGGAACAGTGTACTTCACCATGTAATCATACTTTCCACTTGGCTGCCCCAAGGTATCCCACACAGATGTTGCAGTTTCATTTAACTCCTCGATCTTCAACTTAGACATATCTTCACACAGCTTCTACACAGGTGGTTTTAAGAATAGTATCTCACGGTTATCCATCATGCACTGAACACGTCTTCTCAACCAAGCACAACCATCAGGTGCAGATGGGCACCAACGACAATTCTCTGGGCATCCTGGATTGACACCGGCTTGTAGCAAATTCTTCTTAATACCATCGAGGAATGGTCAAGTCATCTATGTTGAAATGTAAGTATCCTCACCAACAAGATTGGAACTCTTGTCATGGTTAGGCATGGGCGCGTTGATCACATTCGAGTCTCAACAGAGGATCAAACAACTGCTTAGCTTCGATCATATCTTGAATCTTGTTCTTCGTGAGCCCAACAATCATCGTGTTATGTCCAGGCTATTGGAATGGTAAGCAAACTTAGCATTAGGATTGTATCTGAGAGGAAGTGTTGATATTTTGAGGAGGATCCTCAAGGTTATCACCGCTTTCAACATGTGTTGCAAGGCATGCACAATGGCATGCCGATCTTCATAAACCGCCTTCATGGCGCTGCTCGCTACGCCGCTGTCTCACCGAGGTTGTGCTGATGTAGGATCGAGATCACAACCGCCTCACAGATTGAGCACGGTCGGTCTTGGCTCGCTTTTCGACCATACACATCATTAGTTTCTTTCTTACCACCAAAAGATCTCTTTGCAAGATTTGAAGATGACTCTAGATGAATCTTTCCACTCTTAATACCACTTCAATACGCCTCCCATTAATATCAACTCGTGAATCCGTCAAGAGTTTCCAATCGATGATTGAATAATGGGCCGGTCAGTTCCATAAACATATCAACCAACTCCCTATTGGACAAGGTGGTTGAACTCACTGCTAATCTCTCCATTTCTCGAGCATACTCCTTAAACTTCTCATCACGACCCATAGACATGCTCAGAGTTGCATGCGAGTGGGTGTCAATTCAGATTGTACTCATATTGCTTGTAGAAAGCATCTAAGTTACCTGCACGGATACATATTCTCTAGTTGATAATACCATTCCAATTGAGTTCCGGACAAACTCTCTTGAAAATAGTGCATCCACAACTTTCTGTCATCAGTGTGGGGGTTGATTTTCTGAACATAGGACTTCAAATGCAACTTTGGACAAGAAATGTCATCATATTTGGCAAAAGTTGGAACTTTGAACTTGGGAGGAATCACCACACCAGGGACAAGACTCAGATCATCAAAATTCAGCCCGAACATCTTCAGGTTTTCCACAGCATTCAGACAGTCTTCAAGTTGTTTGTACTTATCATCTTCATCTGAGTACTGGCTATAGTCAGAGCGATCCTGTCTCCCTTTCTCAGACTCACGCTGGTCATCTTCATTACCCTTGACACTCCCCTCATTCTTGACACTTCCTTCTGAGAGCTCTATCTGGCTAACCCTTTTAGGACCACCTTTGTAGCGTCTGCCCATGTTGAGAAGACCAGCAACCTTCTTCTTCTTGTTGATGAGCTTCTTCAGATCTTCTTGGCCTTGGACCAAGCTAGTGAACATCTGCTGGAACTGAGCATTCTGAGCCTGGAGATCTTTGACAGACTGTTCAAGAGCCATTTCTCCTAAAATAAATAGCGAGCAAATGAGAAAAGTGATCTTCAATGTACCTGTTATGAGATGTTATGCTATGATATGCAATGTTTATGTGAATGCAATGCAATGTTTTCAAGGACCTTAGAGATTTAAATTTGTTAAACAAGCAACGAACAAACATTTATTAGTTCTCTTTTTATTATTCTTTTTCTTTTTAAGTACAAAAGATAGTTCAAAACAAATAAAAGAAAACATATAAATCCTAAAGCTCTAAGTCTCCCATGGGCGCTTCCTCTTGGTGCCGAGGTAGGCATTGATGTTTCGCTCCTCATGAAGTAGCTTGGTCAACTCTAACACTTTCTTCTCGCTACATAACATGAGCTTCAAATGCATCCCTCTTCTTTAAGTCGAACCCAAGATCTCTTCAAGTCTTCAAAATCGAGAGGCATGTCAGATGGAGAACGGTATAGGTACGCCACCTATAGCAACAGTTCCATAATTACCGGTAGAACAGCCGAATAGCATCATGAGGTTTTGAGCTCGAGCTCGCACCCATTTGAGGTAAGGTTCCCAAGGAATGGAGTTCTGGTGTCCCAAAGTCTTGGTATCAGTCTTCTTTACCATGGTCCAAGCGTGTATGAACCTTCGCTTGTAATTCGAGATCGTGGTTGTAGTTGAACACAATATCTTGGAGAAGCATATCATGCGAGCCATCTCTTCGAGCAAAACCAAACTGACGTAGAGCTAGAGAAGGATTGTAAGTGATACCTCCCCTTATACCAAGGAGTGGTACATTAGGGAATTCTCCACAACGCTCAATGAATGTGAAGTCCTTTTGAGAGAAAAGATTCCAACGGATATCTGAATGAGAGAGTGACATTAGTCTTTGAGACCATTTCAACCTTTGCTCGTTCTTCAAAACTGATGGAGGAAGGTGCGAAATAAACCACCTGGAAAGTAACGGTATGCAACACATGAGAGTTCCTTGTCTCTTGATAATACGAGTGTGGAGAGAATGTAGGATGTCTCCAAGCAAAGTAGGCACAGGATTGCGGGTAAGAAACAACTTGATGGCGTTGACATCTATGAATTGATCCGAGTTATGAAATAGAACCAAACCATAGATTAGCAAGGCCACAATGTCTTCGAATGAATGGAAACTCATAACTTTGAGGAATTCTCGGGCTTTCTTAATTAGGAACTTGGCAAGTAAACCCTTAACTCCGCTCCTGGTTTCCCAATTGGCTTCAATGTCCGAGCGCTTAAGATGTAAGGTCGATGCAATGTCTTCGCATTTAGGAACCTTTTCTAAACCGTGAATGGCATTTAGTCAAGAATAGGTACCCCAAGTAGCTTAGAGAACTCTTCCAAGGTAGGAACTAATCGATAACTGGGAATGTAAAGCAATGGTGTTTCGGATCAAAGAACCTGAATAGACATGCATCATATCTTCTTCAAAACCGGAGATAACCAAGTCAAGTAGATAACCATGTCTTTTGATGAACTGGCATGATCAGAATCTCCAAACTAATTTTGAGCTGAGAAGGTATACCCATGAAGTTGATTCGGATAGTCTTTCTAGAAGCCATAATCCCTACAAAACAGAGCAAAGATAAATCCTAGGTCCTTGAAATAGTTAGAAATGATATGCAATGCAATGTTGTCATGATGTCATGTTTAGCACACACAAACAATTCACACAATGAGCCTAGGTTTAAGGCTTGCATGAGGTATAGGTGATTACCCCACCAAAAGTTTGAGTTGGTTCATCCTGTCCGATAATAGTAACCGGTTCTAGGAATCTCACATCATTGATCTTTCTCGAGGCGCTTATTTCAATACGACTACCAAGTGGTCGACCGAAAATATCCCAAAAGTCTGATCTCAATGAGCGTAGCATCGAGTATCAACCAACCTCGGTCTGCACCAAAGCCGGCCATCTCACTACCTTCTAATGGCCAAGATGGGTCAATTAAGGTTCTAAAAGTTTAGTTAGTGCTTGATGACACCACGCAGAAGCCAAATACTATCCTCAACTTGGAAATGAAGAGTATCAGGACATCCAAAGTGTCACACTAACATAGCCATCATGTTGACCGTTTCGGTATACGCCTAACGGTCGCGACGATTTATTGCTACTTACCTAAAAGGAAATCCGGATCCGGGTGTAGGATCCCCCACAAATATAATACCCAAGCAACCCTTAAACATAAAGCAAGCAAGTCAAACTGAAAGCAATACAGGTGATCTAGAAATCCCTAAGGCATTCTCTCTTTAGGGTTTCCCAAGCAGAGTCGCCAGTTCTGTAACACGGTGAACTGACTTTGTAGGTTTTTGTATCGCAAATGTGCGGATGGCAAGAGTCGCCACCGACTTTTCTTTTATCCAATTAAGGGAAGGTGAAAATAACAGGAAAAGACCTTCGTTAGATTCTGAGTAAGGGAGAAGGTTATGAAAAGGGAAGGTATTAGCACCCCTTTTCATCCGTAGTTATCTACGGGCTCTTAGTTGCTCTTAGATCACTTAAAACCGCTTCGGTGTTTGAAAAAATGTTTTGAAAAGGCATTTCGCTTTGACTTTGTAATGATTCATGTAGGAATGTATACAAAGTGTTTGGAAATGTTTCGTTTTTTAAAAGAGTTTGAACTTTGACAAAAGTGTGAAGTGTGAAAAGTATTTTGATAGAGCAAGCAACTAAAAGTCTTATTACCTACTCAGAATGGTCGTTTTCGTGTTATTCTACGTTCCTTTAGAATAGCGCTATCCATACCATTAATTGATAGGTAACCCTATTCGTTGGATGTAAGCGGGACATTCGAAGGGACATCGATGGTCATAGAAAGCAACCAGGAAGTATCCTAGCACATTCAAGGGACTATCATCATTTTCGTGAGGCGACAATCGAGGGTCAAGATCATGTATTCGGAGGCGACATCGTGGGTCTATGATCTTTGTATCAAGGGACTATGATGATTTGTTTTGAAGGCGACGGTGCAGAATACCCTACGCTCGAGGACTTGACCATTTGAATCGTGAAGGCAACGAGAGAGAATTACCCTAAGGGCGTGTGAAAAGAGTGTTGATTTCGATTCATGTTATCTTGAAAATTAGAGTGAGCTATGTTCAATTTTATCTTGCCATACACGCCTAATTACTACAGTTTATAAGATGAAAGTAAATTGCGAAATATAAAGTGCGGAAAGATAAATCCTACGCTATTACATGGCTTTGGGGCAGATACATAATTTAAAATGCGGAAAGTAGAAACCCTAATTAAACTATTACATCCCATAAGCAATTACATAATTGGAAAAAAAGAAAACGCTAAAAGAAATCGTCCGAAACGGAACAACCTGTGAAAAGATGAGAAATCGGGAAATACAAGGAAATCGAACAAGAGAAAAATGTTAGCAAAAATAATAATTTTTAAATGAGAAAAATATTTCATGCTGGAAATAACATTAATATGCTAAAATAATTTTTTGGGATTTTTTGGAGTTAATTTAATAATTAAAAACTAATTAAAGATGATTTAAATGATAAATTAGCAATTAAATTAAATATGCATGCAAAAATAATATTTTTAATTTTATAAATTAAATAAACATTTTATGAAAATAATGCAAAAAGAAAAATATTTTTTGGTGTTTTTTAATGCATGATAAAAATAATTGAAATTGAATTAAAATGAATGAAAAAATATTAAGAAAATAGAAAAATATGGAAAAAATAGAAAAATATGAGAGTTTGTGAAAAAGAAAGGAAAATCGGTCCTGGCATGGTTTGAACTGGGGACCCTGGAGAGCATCTTCAAACAGTCAGCGCCTTAATCACTGGGACAAGTGACATCTGGTGTTTGAAACAACAAAATCAATTGAATATAAAGGATGACGCGTCATGGTTATGTTTGAAACACAGTCAGCCACGCGTGGACCCCATTGACTTATGAATGGACGAATCAGAGAAGCCCATCGCGCCACGCAATCTCCTCGCCGGTCTTCGCCTGAGTCAGCGCCGGAGCTAGGGCTCCGGTCATCTTCTCCGGCAGCTATGATTTTCAAACCTGCAAAATACGAAGATTCAAAGCAAAAGAAAGACCTAGTCCACCTATTTCGACCCTTCTGAATTCAATGGCGGTGTTGGTTTTGGCTAAATCGGCCTGTACAGGCCGGTTCGAAGACAACAACTTGAGAAACCCTAAACATGGCAACTGGTGATTCTCACGTGCAAGCTTGCTAGCGATTGCCCAGATCAATCATATGGAGTCTCATGAACATAATAAAAGCATTAGAATCAATTGAAACACGCGGATATTAAAAATGCAAAATCTAGAAATATTTGAATATGTATGAATGTATATGGCACGATTCAGGTTGCTTTGATCATTGGCAATGATGTATACTTACTCAATCTTACCTCCTGAACACAATGGAATGGTTTTGAGAGCTTGAAAGTGGCTGGAAATCAAAATTCGAAATTTGACAATTCTTGAAATTTTTTGGCAAAGTGTGGGTTGTTGTAAGGGCTAGGGTTTCGTGTCCTTTGTTGTGTGTAATGCTGGGTATTTATAGAGGGTTTTGGGATGGCAAAGAGAGTGAAAAAAAGATTTGGTTTTGAATGTGCATTGAATATTTTTCAAATAAAATCAAATTTTGGAGAAAATTTGATTTTCTCTTCAATGTGAAGGCTAGCACGAATTTGGCATGTTCTAAGGGCTATCTTGGGCCTCAAGTTTGATATAAATTCACTCCTTTTGAAAACATATCTTATTATCATATTTTATATAATTTAATTTTGAATTAAATGGTTTTAAATTCAAAAATAAATCAATAAAATAGAAAATTGTCATGTCCAAGCATCAATGGGTCACAACTAATACCATGAACAAGTTTGGATCATAAAATTATAGGCCCATTTGGAAAAGTTTGCATTTTGACCAATATCTCTTTTTGTGCAATTGTTCAAAAATGCCCAACTTGTGAATAGTGTATCTTGCTCAATTTTCCACATTTTTGAGTGTTCTTGGACTTTTTGGAAAGCTCTAAGAGTCCTCTAACCAACCTTTTTGGTTTCATCTCAATTGGAGTTTCCATGCTCAATATATCTTCAAAACAAAATGTTGACTTTTTGTTGACTTTGAAAAGGACCTGTAATGTTTTGATCCATACCTTCCAAATGAAGCATTTTGTGAACATTCTTGTGAGACATGAAGTTGTAGAGAATTGGATTTCCTTCAAAACAAGAGGTGGTTGAAAACTTTCTGAGAAAGTATGAAGAAGTTATGCCTAGTCAAAGTTTGGTTGACTTTTCACTAAGAAACCCTAATTTAGAAAGTTTGACTTTTGAGCAAATCTTGAGTTTTCTTGATGAATCATGATCAACCCTTGATCAAATGATGAATGTAACCTCAAAATGAGGATGTTGACCAAAAATCATGAAGTTTGACTGTATGTTGACCACAATTGACTTTTTGTCCAATACAACTGATTTTCAACCATCTGAGCAATTGTCTGAGGAAACTTGACTTGTGAGGCTTGAAACTTGACATGAGAATCTTTGCAGCATATGAGGAGGCATGAGGGCCATTGGAGATGTTGGAAGTCCATCTTGCTCTGAGAATTGCCAAACCCTAGTTTGGGTTGATTGTCTAGGAGAGGGTTTGTCTGATCAACCCTTGAGGAATCCTTGAGTATGGATGTATGGGATGTCTTGAGAAGATGAAGGGAAAATTTTGGGGTATGAAAACTGGTCGAAAAGACTGTCATGGGTTACGTTGAAATGCAACCTTGGAAATTATACTTTGATGGTTCGACCCATAAGGAGGGTAGTGGCGTTGGAGTTCTTATTATTTCTCCTGAAGGAATTCCATCAAAATTCAAGTATAAGTTAGATGGTCCTCGTTGCTCGAACAACAAAGCTGAGTACGAAGCGCTTATTGTTGGACTTGAAGCTTTGTTGGAATTGGGGGGCAACTAGAGTCGAAATTAAAGGTGATTCAGAATTAGTGGTCAAGCAAATAATAAAGGAATACAAATGCATAAAGGAAAATCTGATGACATACTTCGTCATAGTTAACAGGCTACTCAAAAAATTCGAATACATGGATATTAAACATATACCAAGAATAGAAAATCAAGAAGCAAATGACCTAGCACAGTTGGCTTCAGGATATAAAGTTTCTACTAAAAACTTTGAGGATTTGGTCGAAATAAGAGGTAGGGTTATGGCTACTAGATTAATACCATCAGATTTAGAAAATATTAAATTAGGTTGTGGTGATAAAGATAAATTCGAAGTATTAGCCATAGACACCTTATTAGATGCAGATTAGCGAAGCCCACTAGTGAGTTATTTAAAAAATCCAACATTGAATGTTGATAGGAAAATAAAATATAGAGCATTATCATATATCCTTATGGGAAATGAATTGTTCAAAAAGACCTAGGAGGGGGTGTTACTGAAATGCCTGGGAGAAAGTGAGGCATACTTAGCATTGTCAGAAGTCCACAACGGGGAATGTGGGGCACATCAAGCAGGCCATAAAATGAAATGGTTGTTATTTCGATATGGTATGTATTGGCCCAGCATGCTCAAATATTGTATAGATTTTGCTAAAGGCTGTGAAGAATGCCAGAAACATGCAGGGATTCAACATGCTCCTACAAGTGAGTTGCATTCGATCATTAAACCATGGCCCTTTAGAGGATGGGCATTAGATTTAATAGGAGAAATCAATCCGGCTTCGTCCAAAGGACAGAAATATATCTTGGTAGGAATAGATTATTTTACCAAGTGGATCGGAAGCAATACCATTAATAGCTGCTGATCAAGAGGCTATTATTGAGTTCATACAGAAACAGATTATCTATAGGTTCGAATTGCCAGAGAGCATAACCACAGACCAAGGTTCTGTGTTTACTGGTAGGAAGATGCAAGAATTTTCCCAAGAGATGGGGTTTAGATTACTAACATCAACACCATATTATGCTCAAGCAAATGGTCAGGTCGAAGCAGCCAATAAAGTGATAATAGGGTTAATCAAGAAACATGTTGGCAAAAAGCCAAGGAACTGGCACAAGACTTTAGACCAGATACTATGGGCCTGTAGAACATCTCCTAAAGAAGCTACTAACACCACACCTTTCCAACTAACATTTGGTCATGATGCAGTTCTACCAGTAGAAATTCATCTACAATCAAATCGAGTTCAAAGACAAAATGAGATCCCATCTCCATTATATTGGGAGATGATGATGAATGAGTTAGTTGAGTTAGACGAAGTTAGATTGCATGCATTGGAAATCCTAATGAGGCAAAAGGAAAGAGTAGCTAGGGCATATAATAAAAGGGTGTGTTCGAGTTAAAAAGTGACGCGCTAGAGAATCGAATCTGAATTCGGATTTTCTGGCTCGAAACGATTTACTCTTTTGATTTGTTTATAAAGATTCCGCGAGCATCAAGCTTTATTATTTTCAACACAAGAAAAGATGATTTAATGATTATGAAAAAGGGGAAAGCTGTTAATACCCTCAATTGATTATGATATGCGTAACGACTAGCGCAAACTAAACGTAACGCATTGGGTAGATTCCGTGTAAGGGGGTTTGTTATATAAAGGGAATAGATGGAGCACCCTAAATATATATAGTTATCTATAGCTTTATATATGAATATGTTTGATATGTTTGTGTGTTTTAAATTGCTATTTCTATGATTGGGAAAGTTTCTCCTTTGGGATTTTAAGAAGGATAGATTATGTGGGATCCTAGTGTTTGTTATTATTGTTCTCGCAAAGATCTGTGGATCTTCTACATACATATCCCTTAATGGGAATCAGAGCATTTGTAGCTCGGATCTATAGGGATCTATGGTTTGTTTGGTCTGAGGGAGAAAGAAATTTGCTCGGCAAGGATGAGACCTTGTGCCTACGTATTCTCAAAGGGATGTTGAGAAAGTCAGAGCAATCGTAGTTCCCACTTATGCTAGTGGAAGCAACGGGATGTTAGTAAGAGACATAGACAAATGTCATCTTAATGAAAAATGTATCTAATCTATTTCATCACATACATTTTGAAAAGTTTGATTGAAATCTTTCATCGTAAGTTATAGGTGTTTTGCTTGAGTGTACAAGCGTTACCACTTACATGTTTAAGAAAGATGTTTGAAAATGACTGAATCTTTTAATTGTAAGCATTGGGTGTTTTGCTTGAGTGTACAAGCGTTACCACTTACGATTAAGAGATGTTTTTTGTTTGAAAAGAGTTTGAAAAGTTTTTGATTGTATGTGATTTGATAGATGAGATACTTCTTCCATAGAGATGATAGACGTCTAAATCTCGAGGAGAAATTGATTGGATTAGAGGGATGCTTTTAAGAAGCCCATGGGTCCTTGTATTGTAAGCCCAAGAGGAGGCATTCCCGAGGGTCATCGAGGGTCCTTGTATGAAGCTCAAGAGGAAGCTATAGGGTATGGCTGGCTTTGGCTTTAAAAGGGATTTCACCGGGAAACCATCCTTTTGGAATTAAGAGCAATTTCACCGGGAAATTATACTCTCAGGGTTCTATCCTAACGCGGGTGATTCTTGGTATTGGGAAGCCCAATAGGAGGCTGTTAAGAGATTTCCTGGTCTCTTTCTTTGTATGATGCCCAAGAGAAGGCTAAACTCAACGAGGAGTTCTTTTGAACGAAGCCCAAGAGGAGGCTGACTCAACAGGGGAGTATTGTCTTGCATGAAGCCTAAGCGGAGGCTAAACTCAGATGAATGAGTTTTCTTATATGAAGCCTAAGAGGAGGCTGAACTCAGATGAATGAGTTACCTTGTACAAAGCCCAAGAGGAGGCTATTTGTGGGGAACCTGTTGGTTAGACTAGTTGTTATGTTATAACTAGGTAGTTGTATAAACAAGTGTGTGTGTGATATGTATTCACAGGAGTTTATGAAGGAAATATAAACAGATGCATGATGTTTATTTACAAGAGTTTATGAAGGAAATATAAACAAGTGTTCGTGAAACGAATGTTTAAAACGAGCGTAACTTGATTATTTACAAGTTTGAATTGTGTACAAGGAAGTAAGTATGTACACGAACGAGTATTTATGTACAAGGAGGTGTGGATGTACATAGGATGGTTGGGACTTACACCATAAGGGTGGCCCATTGGTTTAAAAGCAGTTTCACTGGGAATAATGCTCCTTTCAATACCAATAGTATTCAGTGTATACACAAGTGAAGTGAAAACAAACGATCGAAGTTTGTCTGTACTTGAGTATTTAAAAAGTATCTGTATTATGTACAGGTAAAATATTGTATGTATATGAAAAGAATTTGATATGTACAAAGAAATATGTATGTACATAAAGAATGTTGGGACTTACACCGTAAGGGAGGCCCATGATCGGTTAAGATATTTGAGAAAAACGAATTCGGTTTTATCGTTTAAATCGGATCGATCATGGAAAAAGATGTAAGTTTGATGAAAAGTTTTGAAGAATGATTTTGAAAGTGTTTTTGAAAAGTGAAATGTACTTGTGAAAAGTTTTGAAAAGAATCGGGCTTCGAAAGTTTGAAAAAATCACCTTTAAAGGTGCTTTGAAAAGTACTCAAAAGTACCGTTTTCGGCTCGATAAAAACATAATCGGATGAAATTTTTTGTGAAAATTTTTGACACTATCTTAAAATAGGCACATTTATTGACAAGTGTACAAAAAATCACCTCAAAATGAGGAGTTTTGATTGGGTTTTGAAAAAGTCAAAGTTTGTAAAAAAATACAAAAGTTTGGTAAAAAAAATGGTCCCGAGGCTGCTTGAACCCGGGACCTGTTAGGCAAGGCATGGCATGAAAGTCTTAAGAGTGAGTTGGCAACCGCTGGGGCGGCAATACATCCGTGTATTGAAGTTAAACCAACTAAATATATTTTAAAACAGATTTTTGAATTTGAAAAAAACGCGCGTAAGCTCATCTTCTTCCTTCAATCTTTAATCAACCATGGATTCTTTATTTCTTGATGAAATCAAATGATGTAAACATCAAATTTGGTCGTTTTCAAGCCCAGGAATACGAAGATGTCCTTTAATTTCATTTATTTTAAGCCTAACATGTTTGAATTTCTCAAGAACACGAAGAACCCTAAAACTGAAAAATCTAATTGAAATCGTGTATGGTGAATGATTTTGTCAATTGATTGAGGGTTATTGATCGTTGATAGTGCAGAAACAAAATGGCCAAGAGTTTTTTTGACTGGAATCAAAGAATCATAGAGTTTGAGGTTCGTGTTCTTACCTGTTCAAGCTGAAATCGAAAATGGTGAAGGAGTGTTTCCAGTTGCGATTTTATGATCCCTGTAGCACCAACGGCTCCTATGGAAGGTGTGAGGATGGTCTGCACATCATGAATTTGCTTGGATTGTTCTGACCAAGTCGACCTGCAGTTAGCTCAAAATGAAACTTGAATTCATGGTTAGAGATGTTACAGGTTGATGTTAATGGTTTGGATCATTCATATGAAGTATATTGATGATGTTTGGATGATCAAAACACCACTTGCTCGAGCCAATGTTCAAATTCGATAGCTCTGGCAATTTTTGCAAGCTTGTGAACATGAAATGCAAAAACTGATTTGCAGTGTTTCTTGGATTGATTTTAAGTTACAAACTAATTACATGTGATATTTACAACATGTTAGACACCAAACATCTTATGTTTCTTCACAAATTTTCAAGAATGCAAGATTTCTCAATTTTCACTATGTTAGTTGATTTTGAAGAAAGAAGAGAGAAAGCATGATCTTGCATGGCTTTGGTGTGGTTTGAATTGCAAACAAGACCTCTATTTATAGGTCACAAGTTCTGAAAGATAAGTGAGAAAGTTTGGCTTTGGTATTTACAAGTTGCCTTAGAGGGCAAGGAAGTCATTTTTGCATTAAATGCAAAAGGAAGCTTCCTTTTAACCATGGTTAATTCTTACCTTGATCCTATCTCATTGTAATTACTCTCCCTCTGATTTTTATCAGTCCTATCTCACTTTGCAAGGTGGCATGCTTCTAGAAAGAAAGAAAAACTCAAAATGACCTATAATTTTGAAAGTTTGTACTTGAAAATCAAGGATTTTGGAGCTCTAAGTTTCAAAATCAAAAGTATGGCTAGGATCCATGGATTTGAGAGTTCTTGGACATTTGGGAAAGCTTGTTTCAAGGGATACAACTTTCATGTTTTGAGTTTTTTCCAATTCAAAGTGGAACTATGTGAAAAAATGCCATGAAGTTTGGAAAAAGTATGAAATTTTAACACTTGAAAATTTTTTGAAGTGTTGAAAATTTTGACTTTTTGTTGACTTTTCCAAATTTCTTGATTTTTTATGATCATGATGGGTCATTTGAAGTATTTTGATGATTGAAAAAGTTTTGTCTTGAAAAAGTTGACCAAAAGTCAAAGTTTGACTTTTCAGTGCATGAAATTTCATCAGATGATTCAGAAATTGACTGATGAATTCTGTGATGTTTTGAATCCAGAAATTAGGTCAACATGTTGTATCTAAGATATGAAGATCAATCTCCAATCAAAAAAGTTACTCATTAATCAGAAAATCAGAGATTGCTCATCCTCGATGAAAACCCTAATTGGTCGATCCTTGATAGATCATGAGAAAAATTTTGATATCTGAAGATCAGAGGTTGATGATTTGATCAAGATAGATCAAATGAGGTGAGTTAAACTCAAACCCTAATTGATTTCCTCTTGAATCAGATGAAAATTTGATGAAACCCTAATTTTGACCTGTAGAAGCCACACCCGATTAATTCTGTTCTGAACTGTTAATGGTGCAATGATGCAAATGTAAGGTGGTATATTAGGTCAAAAATTGGGGTATGACAGATGCCCCTATTTAAGTTTCTTTAACCTGAGATATGAAGATGAAGATCTTCGTCTTGATAGGTGTGAAGAGACTTAAATATCAGAATACGCAAATTTTGGACCTAAGATACCAAAAGTGCGGATGATGCAAAATGATTGTAAAAAGTTTCACCCAGATGATATCAAAGAAATGACATGGTGGGGAAATATTTGTGAGGATGACTCGATCTGTTTAAGAAAAGAGGATCCTGTTTTTTGGGAAACATGCAATATGTCTCGCTGGGGAAAAAGAGATTCACAAAACATGTGAATATCTGTTTCGCTTTGGGAAACAAAGAGATTACCTTCTGTCAGCCTTGTGACAATGTTTAAGGTAAGCGAAGATGATATTACCAATTATCAGCCTTGTGATAGTTCATGGTAATGAATTTTGAAGATATTACCAATTATCAGTGGAGTGATAACTATAACAAGGTAAATCTTGAGATATATTACTGAGTATTCAGCCTTGTGAATAACAGTTAATAATGGAAACAGATCTCAAACGAGTTCCCATTTTCACGGATACAATCTTGCCGAGGATCTCTCTCTTGATAAGATGCGGGCATTTTGATTGAAAGACACAGGTTTTCTTTTAGACAGAAAGACAACTGTGGAAATTTTTGAACTGTCATGATTTGAATTTGTTGAGAAGAACAATCATTTTATGCTAAGTTTCAAGATAAAAAGGAAATAAGCAGCTCAGATGATGAGACTATTGTTTATTGTTTTGTTGGTTAGAGACAAGGTTCTATCCAGGAATGAACTGGAAAGAAACAGTCAATCAATGACATTTTCCTTAATGAGGAATGATCTCAGCTGGGGAACATGATAGAGAGAAAAATGTATTTTTCTGCTTGGGGATAATCAGCTGGAGAGATGACACATCCACATGAGTAAATGTAATCTAAACCAGTGATATGGAAGCAAACATTGAGGAATGTAGGAATGCATTAATGATGTTATGATGTATGAATGTCATATCCATGCTGACAATACTTGACAAGACAATAAAGAGGTATTTGGGGAAAAGGACCACGCCACAGTTCAAACAAATACTTAGTAAAATCTACAGCAACGACGTAGACGTTCACTAATGAAGAATCTGAGTTGCATGCTTTAAACTCTCTGAAAAGACATTTCATTGGCAACTTTGTTGGGAATTCTTTTTGGATAAGAATATCGTCCTTTGATGATCTCTGCTGAGGAAAGGAAGACTTCTTTAGCAATTGTTTTATCTTTCGGAGATCGAAACACTCGTGGAGAAAACTATTGAAGTTCTTTCTGTATTCAGAGTTCAAAGGAACATTCCGTTTTTATTTCAAAATTTTGAAGTAAAAATTCATTTAAAACCCTTTTTTTTTAGTTTCAAAAAGTGATTTTCATAATAAAAGCGTTATTTTGCAAAACAGAATAAAGAAAGAATTGCAAACAAAAAGGCACAAGGCTCAAATTTGTTGATAGAATGGTAATCAGCGAAAGGCGTGATTCCATGAACTATTTACAGAAGTTGGAAATGATAATTTATTGGGAAAAGGCTACATTGAAAACAAATAACCTCTATTATCCCTAACAACTTTGAATTTCAACTGTGCTGGTTGCTTCAGAAGATTTGATTGAAGATCCATTGATGGAAGATTCTTCAGATTGATGAAGTATGGACTGATTGCAGTTACTTTGTCATTTTTTGTATCCTTATTTTTGCCTAGATCGCCTTTTCAGGTTTCCAATCTATCAGGATATTTTCTGTTTATTGTCTCTAACTTTTGCCTGGACCGCCTTTTCAGGTTTTCAGTCCACCGAGACGCTCTTTTTTACCTAAGCCGCCCTTTTCGGGTTTTCGACTTACCGAGCTGTTCTTTTGTTTTTTTTTAGACAAAGTATTTCTTGACTGTGTAATACGGTGAACTGACTTTGTGGATTTTTGTATCGCAAATGTGCGGATAGCAAGAGTCGCCACCAACTATTCTTTTATCCAATTAAGGGAAGGTAAAAAGAATAGAAAAAGACCTTCGTTAGATTCTGAGTAAGGGAGAAGGTTATGAAAAGGGAAGGTATTAGCACCCCTTTCCATCCGTAGTTATCTACGGGCTCTTAGTTGCTCTTAGATCACTTTAAAATTGTGCTTTCTGTGTGTTTGAAAAAAACGTTTTGAAAAGGCATTTCGCTTTGACTTTGTAATGATTCATGTAGGAATGTACAAAGTGTTTGGAAATGTTTCGTTTTTGAAAAGAGTTTGAACTTTGAAAAAAGTGTGAGGTGTGAAAAGTGTTTTGATAGAGCAAGCAACTAAAAGTCTTATTACCTACTCAGAATTGGTCGTTTTCATGTTATTTACGTTCCTTTAGAATGGCGCTATCCATACCATTAGTTGGTAGGTAACTCCATTCGTTGGATGTAAGCGGGACATTCGAAGGGACATCGGATGGTCATAGGAAGCAACTTGTAGGAAGTATCCTAGCACATTCGGGGGACTATCATCATTTTCATAGGCGACAATCGAGGGTCAAGATCATGTATTCGGAGGCGACATCGTGGTTCTATGATCTTTGTAAGGGACTATGATGATTTGCTTTGAAGGCAACGGTGCTAGGATACCCTACGCTCGAGGGACATGACCATTATGAATTCAGAAGGCAACGAGAGAATTACCCTGGTGCGGTGTGAAAGAGTGTGTTGAATTCAGATATTTTATCTTGGAAATTAGTGGGCTATGTTCAATTTTATCTTGCCATACACGCCTAATTACTAGCAGTTTATATGGTCCGGAAATTAAAATGCGGAAATGTAAAGATGCGGAAAGATAAATCCTACGCTATTACATGGCTTTGGGGCAGATACATAATTTAACCGTGCGGAAAATAAAAGCCCTAATTAAAACTATTACATCCCATAAGCAGTTACATTATTGGAAAAAGGAAAAAAAAAGTAAAAAGAATCGTCTGAAACGAGATAACCTGTGAAAAGATGAGAAAATCGGAAAATACGATGAAATCGAATAAGAGGAAAATATTAGTAAAAATACAAATTTTTAGATGAGAAAAATATTTCATGCTGGACATTACATTAATAAGCTAAAATAATTTTTTGGGATTTTTTAGATGCAATTTAGTAATTAAAAACTAATTAAAAGTGATTTAAATGATAAATTAGTAATTAAATTAAATACGCATGCAAAATAATATTTTTTTAATTTTATAAATTAAATAAACATTTTCTGAAAATAATGCAAAAAGAAGAATATTTTTTGGTATTTTAAAATGCATGATAAAAATTGTAGAAATAAATTAAAATGAATGCGAAAATATTAAATAATATGAAAATATGAAAATATGAGAAAAATGCAAAGTTTGTAAAAAGGAAGCAACCGTCCCGATGAGGTTCGAACAGGGGACCTGGAGGAGTATCTTTGCATAGTGAGCGCCTTAACCAACTGAGCCAGCGTGTCCAACTATTTGGAAATCGGAGCGAGTAGATTACAAGCACGTGTCATTCCCTGGTTGCCTCGTCTCCGCGCCAAGCTTCGTCTTCCTCAATTTGAATTTTTGAAAATTCAGCGTCGGCCTTTGCTCGACGCTACAACCCTGGCTAAATCAAAAATCACATACAGATGATATAAATAAATTCTAAAACCATGGATCGATTGGAAATATCATTCCGAATGCAATGGTAATGGTCTCGAGGTCCAATTTTTCCGTTTTAAGGAAACCCTAATTCGTGGTCAAGAACCCTAATCATGGCATATCGTGTTTCCGGCCATAGAAATACAATTAACCTGCCCAGATCGCTTGCAAACTTCTCACTAATCACAAAAACAACAATAAAACATGTTAATAATGCATGATAATTGAAATACGATTTTGAGGAAAGCTTGACAAACCGAATTTTGATTTGCTCGATTCTTGATGGTTTTCAATGATGTAAAGGTCTGGAATGCTTCCAGGGATGTCAAGGAATGTGTTTGAATCCTCAAAAACAATTGAAACAGGCTGGATCGATGGTTACCAATTACTTGCAAGCCACAGATTTTTTAAGCTTCAATAGGGTTTCTCCAGCCAGTTTTTCTACCCTAATTCGTGTGGCATGTGTTGTATATATATAGTAGATGGATTCAGAGTTGATTTGAGAAAGAATCAATCACTAATCAATGCAAAACATATTTGATTTTGTACCAAATCAAATTTCCATCTTTTGATCAATTTTCAATCAAATCTTGCCATATCCAACCAAATTTCAAATTTGTCGGCTTTATTGAGTTGCTTGGCTCTCAAGGAAGAGAGAAAAATCAAATTTGCATTTAATTTTGATTTTATACTTTATTTTTGAATTTAATTTGTATTTAAATGAATAAATTCCAAATTAAATAGAAAAATAAAATAAAAATCCGTGGCATTGGGCTTGGATATTCCTAATTGCATAAGGAACAAGTTTGATGAAGAAAAGTAAGCCCATTTGCAAAATTTTGATTTTAGAAGTATTTCTCTTTGTGCACTTCTTCAAAATTGTCCAACTTGTGAATGGTGTATCTTGCTCAATTTTCCACATTTTTGAGTGTTCTTGGACTTTTTGGAAAGCCCTAAGAGTCCTCTAACCAACCTTTTTGGTCTCATCTCAAAACAAAATGTTGACTTTTTGTTGACTTTTGAAAAGGACCTGTAATGTTTTGGTCCATACCTCTCAAATGAAGCATTTTTTGAACATTCTTATGAGACATGAAGTTGTAGGGAATGAAATTTCCTTCAAAACAAGAGGTGGTGGAAAAATTTCTGAGAAAGCATGAAGAAGTTATGATCAGTCAAAGTTTGGTTGACTTTTCTCAGAGAAACCCTAATTTAGAAAGTTTGACTTTTGAGCAAATCTTGAGTTTTCTTGATGAATCATGATCAACCCTTGATCAAATGATGAATGTAACTTCAAAATGAGGATGGTGACCAAAAATTAGGAAGTTTGACTGTATGTTGACCACAGTTGACTTTTTATCCAACACAACTGATTTTCAACCATCTGAGCAATTGTCTGAGGAAACTTGACTTGTGAAGCTTGAAACTTGACATGGAGAATATTTGAAGCATATGAGGAGGCATGATGAACATTGGAGATGTTGGAAATCCATTTTTCTCTGAGAATTGCCAAACCCTAGTTTGGGTTGACTGTCTAGGAGAGGGTTTGTCTGATCAACCCTTGAGGAATCCTTGAGTATGGATGTATGGAATGTCTTGAGAAGATGGAGGGCAAATTTTGGGGTATAACAGTTGCCCCTGTTCAATCTTCTTGTACTGGAAGGGTTAGATTGGCATGTTCGCCTTTCGTGACCTGGAGGTAGAAGATGATTGAACACTCGAGTACACCTGGAAATTTGCACTCGCTGGTGATGCGGGAATGGGCTTACAGATGCCATTTGGAGAAGGTAGAGACTTCGCTGAGGAATGAGTCGTATGCTAGACTCGAGAATGTCGTCTGAATAGGAAAATTGATGGGGATGGGCTTAAGATGCCATCTGGAAAGAATGATGCTGGGGTGTGAGCCGTATGCTAGGCTCTATAGATGTTCTTGATAATGGAAGGAGCATGGAGATGGGCTTAAGATGCCATCCGGAGGGAGTCGTATGTCAGACTTCGTGCTCATCCTTGAATGAAGCTATTGGTTTGTATTGGCTTTTAACCAAATATGCAGCATTCTGAAAGTGGAGAAATGTTGACAAGTAGTCGGAGATGGGCTTAAGATGCCATCCAAGGCAACTGAGTCGTACGCCAAGACTCTGTAGTTGCTGTTGATAATAAGAATGAGTCAGAATAGTTCTTCGTGCTGACTACTCTGAGGGAGGTAGTAGTTGGCAAAACGTGGATATCTTCCCTGTTGTGCATCGGGTGTTGATCCACTGCCTGTTACCGGAGGATAACTTGTGATCGTTCGGATAGGGTTTCCTGTCTAGCTTCGGGTATTAATCCTGGATCTGTTGTCGGAGGACATCGAGGGCGGTCGTCCGGATAGTTTTCCTGTCTGGATTCGGGTCTTAATTCTGGACCAATTGTCGGAGGACAACTAGGGCGGTCTTTCAGATAGTTTTCCCGTCTGGATTCGGGTCTTAATCTTGGACCTGTTTGCGTCAGAAGTGACTTTCAGTTGTTTTGGAGAAAACAAGAGAAATTTTGATAGAATATTGATTAGTCTTATGCAAAGCATGATGCATGACGATGTGTATGAATGACATATGCACTAATTATGACTTTTATGAGCAATGTATGAATGATAGATGTTGTGGTATTTCAAAACATATCCATCTTGAAGAAGATGCGGATGTTCTGCCCGAGGATTTCTGACTTCTGACTTTTGTCTGGAGACGGAACTGATGGAGATCCTAAGAAGAAAGAAAACTTCGATTCCTCCGGTGCACTATCTGACCAAGTCTTGAGGCTAGATATTATTGACAATAGGGGTGGCAAAATGGATGGATTTGATGGATATGGATTGGATTGTTAATGGATGGATCAAAACAATCCATTAATCCATTACAATCCATTAAAACTTCTTTAAATATATCCAATCCAATCCATCCATTTAGAAATAAAATCCATCCAATCCATCCATTAACAACATTTTAATGGATGGATATCCATCCATCCATAAAAATAAAAATAAAAAAAGTTTCAGTTTTTTAAAAAATAATAATAAAAAATTTTCAGTTTTTTTTTCAAAAAAATAAAAAAATATTTTTTTAAAAAAAAGTTTCAGTTTTTTTTTGAAAAAAATGAATTCCAGCGCTTAAAAAAAATCAGTTTTCTTTTTTCAAAAAAATAAAAAAAAATTTCAATTTTTATAAAAGAACAAATCAATTTTTTTTAAAAGAAAATAAATTTTCAGTTTAACTTCGAAAACTTTTTTTTTTTCAGTTTTATAAACTTTTTTAAGAAAAAAACTGTTTTTTTAAAAAAAAAATTCAACTTTTTCTGAAAAAGAAAAAAAAAATCAGTTTTAAAAAAAAAAAATTCAGTTTTGAAATAAAAAATAACACTTTCTTTTTTAAAAAAAAATTCAGTTTTTTTCGAAAAAAAAATAAAATTTGCAGTATTTAAAAAAATTCAGTTTTTCGGTTTTTCCAAAAAAACTTTCATTCTAAAAAAAAAATTCTGTTTCTTTTTAAAAAAAATCAGTTTTTAAAAAAAATAATTCATTTTTATTATGAAAAAACTTATTTTCTTTTTGGATTTTTCTTTTTTCTAAAAATCCTTTTTAATTGAAAAAAAATAGATTTATTTTATCTAAAGAATAATCCAATGGATTATTAAAATGTCGTGGATGGATTGGATCAATCCATAAATATAAATGGATGGATTGGATCAATCCATTAACTTATTTTTTATTTAGTGGATGGATTGGATGGATTTTTTAGTGGATGGATTTTGCTTTAATGGATTCAATTGCCACCCCTAATTGACAACCCTGCTGGGGAGAGTCTGGGAGGTACTCTATTGGGGATTTTGCGCGTAAATCCTGCTGGAGAGTAAATGGTAGTTGTCGGGAGAACGGGTTAGAAGAGTCTGGAGCCCGTTGGGATCTCTGGCTGGGAAAAAGAAAGATGTAAGTCTCCTCCGGTGCACTATTTGACCAAGTTCTGGGTTCGGACATTGCTGCTGGAGAAAAGGGGAACTGTTGAGAGACATCCGCCGGGGATAAGTACCTTGGCCGGGGATGTGGCCCGATTAAGTTAAGTGGAATCACTGCTTGGGGATCCTCCTCTTCTTTGTTGGGGAAGATTTTGTGGCGAGTGACATTTCTGTGGGGATCACGCCTGTGGGGAAATGCACCGTGACCGTCGTCATCTCAATTCAAGCCCGTAGTAATTTCTGATGCTTTACGCATGTTTGTAAATAGATTTTTATTGTCAAATGCATATAATCATTCAAAGCAAACGTTGGACTTTATGCAAACGACAACAGCAACAAATTGCAAAGAGAAAGAAACTTGTATTTATTTGAAATGTGGCGTATGGCCAAGTAGTTTGTACACAAGAAAAATAAAAAGCTATGCGGAAACAATCTCGTTAAGTTCCAACTATGCTAGTACTCATATATTTCAACTATCTCATCTCCTTGTTGTCAGTAGAAAGTGAGTAAACTGATTATCGCCATTTGAATCTTGAATGCTGATAGTAGTCTGGAAGTAGGTGATCTGGATGAGACAGAGTCGTACGCTTAAATCCCTAACTTTTGCCTAGACCGCCTTTCGGTTTTCGCCACCGATACCCTTTTTGCCCAAGCCGCCTTTTCAGTTTCGACTTGCCGGTGTACATGTTTTGTATATATCCTTAACTTTGCCCGAACCCTTTGGTTCGCCAGATGCCCTTATTTTTGCCTAGGTCACCGACCTAGCGGGTCTCTTTATGCGTAGTATTTTTGACTATGTCTCGTTCATGTGGTGGGAAGTCTTCACCATCCATGGTGCTAAGTATCATAGCTCCGCCGAAAATACTGTCTTGACTACAAATGGTCCCTCGTAGGTGGGAGTCCATTTGCCCTCGATCACCTTGTGGAAGAATGATGCGCTTGACTACTAGATCACCGACTTGGTAGACTCGGTGCTTGACCTTCTTGTTAAATGCTCTGATCATTCGCTTCTGATAGATCTGTCCATGGGAAATAGATGCGATTCGTTTCTCATCAATCAAATTAATCTGGTCAAGACGGGTCCGGACCCAATCGCTCGCTTAACTCGGCCCGGAGGACTCGTTGAGGGTATCTGAACTTCGATGGGTAGGACTGCTTCCATGCCGTATACGAGAGAGAAGAGGGTTGCCCCTGTTGATGTCCGTACTGTAGTGCGATAACCATAAAGAGCGAATGGTAACATCTCATGCCAATCTTTGTAAGTCACTGTCATTTTCTGTATAATCTTCTTAATGTTCTTGTTGGCGGCTTCCACTGCGCCATTCATCTTAGGCCGATAAGGAGAAGAGTTGTGATGCTTGATCTTGAACTGCGTGCAGAGTTCGGCGATCATCTTATTGTTGAGATTAGAGCCATTATCTATGATAATCCTTTCGGGAGTGCCATATCGACAGATAAGATTATGCTTGATGAATCGAGCCACTACATTCTTGGTAACAGATGCGAACGAGGCTGCTTCTACCCATTTGGTAAAGTAGTCAATTGCCACAAGGATGAAACGATGTTCGTTGGAAGCGGTGGGCTTGATTTCTCCGATCATGTCAATGCCCCACATTGCAAAAGGCCAAGGAGTTGTTAAAACATTCAGAGGTACTGGAGGTACGTGCACTTTGTCTGCATAACCGCATTTGTGACAAGATCGAGCGAAGCGGTGACAATCGCCCATGGTGGACCAATAGTAACCTGTTCTCAAAATCTTCTTAGCCATGGTGTGTCCACCAGAGTGAGTACCAAATGCGCCTTCGTAACTCTTCCATGATACGTATTGCCGTCGTCTACATAAAGGAGTAAGCACAAATCGTGGTTGCGCTTGTATAAGATGTCATGTTGAGGAAGAATTTGATGCAAATCTTCTCAAGAACTCTTATCATTGATGATGCTCATGGATATTCCCGAGTCTCAAGATACCTCTTCACGTCAGTAGTACCAAGGTTTCTCTTCTGTGTCCAGCTCATAACTATATGTTGGTTCGTCAAACCTCTCAATGATGATCTGGGGAGCCTCGTTGTCCCATCTGACTTTGAACATAGACGACATAGTAGCTAATGCGTCTGCCAACTGATTCTCTTCTCGTGGAATGTGGTTGAAAGTGATCTCTTCGAAGTAGGGGATCAAACTCAAAACATGCTCTCGACACGAATGAGATTCGGATGCTTCAGATCCCACTCGCCTTAATCTGACCGATCACTAAAGCGAGTCTCCATACACTTGCAAGAATTTGATTCTTAAGTCAATAGCAGCTTTGATACCCATGATGCACGCTCAGATTCGGCCATGTTGTTGCAACTGAAACATAATCGCGGTGAAAGGCGATGTCCGCCTGCAGGGATGTAATGATGGCGCCAATGCCATTGCCAGTGCGTTTGAGGCTCCATCAAAGACCATGGTCCATCGGGATCCTTGTTCAGTCCTTCGTCGGGCCCGTTCTTCACAATCGAATTAGTAAAACATCTTCGTCTGAAATTGAATTGCATAGACCGATAGTCATCTACGGCTTGATGAGCCAAATGATCGGCTACTACACTTCCTTTGATTGCTTTCGAGAAGTGTATTGATGTCATATTCGGTCAGATCATTTGCCACCTTGCTATTCTTCCCGAGAGAGTGGTTTCTCAAATATGTATTTTATCGGATCCACCTTGGAAATCAACAAGGTAGTGTGAGTCAATATAATCGCCTTAGTCGGCGAGCAGCCCAAGCCAAAGCGTTGCAAGTTTTCTCGAGTGTGAGTATCTTGTTTCACAATCGGTAAACTTTTGCTAAGGTAGTATATTGCATGCTCGACTGACTCGCCATGTTGCCCCAACACACACCCCATTGAGTTCTCTAACACCGTCAAGTACATGATAAGAGGTCTTCCTTCGTGCATCAGATAGGAGGATTCTGAGGTACCCTTGATTTTGTCAAAAGAGATCCGCAATCGCATTCCATTCTACCACTTGATCTTTCTTAAGTAACTTGAAAATTGGCTCACAAGTAGCGCTTAGTGCAATGAATGGAAATGTAGTTCAATCGGCCCAAGAAACCTCCGACTTCCTTCTCGTGGGAGGCATTTCTTGAATAACTTTAACTTTAGTAGGATCGACTTCAATACCTTTACCACTGACAACAAACCCTAGGAGTTTCCCGGATCTGACTCCAAAGGTACACTTGTTAGATTGAGTCTCAACTCATTTCTTCAATCTTTCAAATTTCCGCAAATGATCAAGATGCTTCTTTAGTCTATGATCGAGCTATCATGTCGCCGACGTAGACCCTATCTCCGATGAATCATATCATGAAATAATGTCACCATAGCACGCTGTATGGCGCCCGCTCTTCAAATCCGAACGGCATAACCTTGTAGCGTAGTGCCCCACCGTAACAAAAGTAGTCTTTCCATGTCTTCGGAGCCATTTTGATCTGATTGTAACCGGAGAAACCATCCATGAAGGAGAAAACCTTATGCCGCGGTGTTGTCAACCGAACATCAATATGAGGAAGTGGAAATCGCTTTCGGACTCGCTTTGTTCAGATCTCTGTAATCCACACACATTCGTACCTTGCCATCCTTCTTGGGCACGGGTACCACGTTTGCAACCCACTGCGGATAGGAAGTAACAACTAAGAAACCGGCATTGAACTGTTTCATAACTTCAGCTTTAATTTTCTCTGACATCTCAGGACGCATGCGACGAACCTTCTGCTTTACCGGGAGAAAACTTTCTTTTGTCGGCAATCGGTGTACCACAATATCAATGTCTAAACCCGACATGTCTTCGTATGACCAAGCAAAAACCTCAATATAGTCTCGTAGCATCTGAATCAACCTTTCTTTAACACTGTTCTCAAGACCCGCTCCTATCTTGATCTCTTTTCTGTCTTCATCAGTACCCAAGTTCACAATCTCAACCTGCTCTTCGTGTGGCTGTATAACTCGCTCTTCTTGCTGTAGCAGTCTGACAAGTTCTCCTGGCACTTCACAATCTTCCTCACTTTCGTCTTCGGCTTGGTAGATCGGATTATCGAAGTCATATTTAGCAATAGCATAGCTGTTATCAACGAGATTCAGAGTGATTCTGCAGTGTATCACGTGGGTGTGTGTAAGAAACACATAGCTTTTTGAAGGGGTGATAAAGTAAAAGAAAGAACACAACAATTGAATGCAAAAGTCCAACGATTTTATTGAATGAAAATATGCAAATGACAGATAATAACCCTCACAAACGAACCATGATGCCCCGGCTAAGGCACTAGGCTTTAGAGTTTATTGTTCAAAACATAGAAAATACGAAAAGCAAAACAAAACAAGAGCAATTACTCCTGTCTAAAGGAAATTGGTATGACGTCTTCAGTCTTCCAATTGCTGAGTCCTTTGTCCGGAGTTGGGAAGATCCACTTGCTGATGTCGAAGTCGTTGTCGTCGTCTTCTATAGCATGGATTCCACTCTGGCTGATGCAGAAAGGAAGCTGGCTGGCACGTTCGCGGCGTATCATCTTCTGACCTTTGATGGTGAAGCCTAAACCAGTCTTGTCAAATTTGAAAGGAAGATCAGGGAGCTGACCCCAAATAGCACTACCTCCTTGTTCAACAGCAGCTTGTGCATCTTTCAGCGAGGCCATCCTAGGTGGAACTTGTGTAACTTCAGGAGTGACAGGAGAGTCCACAGGCATGACTCTAGGTATTGTTTCAAAAGCTTGACAGGGAGTCTCATAGAATTCACCCTCCACATCAAGGTATCGAATGATCAGATGACCATATATTCTTCTTCACCACATCAGAACAACCTTCCCTTCACCGGATACTTCACTTCGATGCAAGGTAGAGGTAATACCGCTCTATGTTTCCAAGGCGCCCAAGTAGGCAAGAATAAGCCGGACGGATATCCATGACAAAGAAAGTGGAATCAAAAGTCTGGGAACCGACCTTAACAGCAGTAATGAGTTTCCAAGCACCGTCATAGAACCATCAAAAGCTCTCACAATTATATCACTGGGTCTCAGAACCAACCCTTCGATATCAAGCCGATCAAAAGCAGTCTTTGGAAGGATATTCAGGGCAAAACCAGTATCCACTAAGACATGAGACAATGTAGTACCCTTGCATTCAACAGAGATGTGCAAGGCTTTGTTGTGTTTCTTTCCCTAGAGTCAAATCAAGATCGAGAAGTTTAGGCCGTTGTTGGCAGCCAGGCTAGCAATACAAATTTCAAACTGGTCAGTGGTAGTGTCTTGCGGTACGTGAGCATTCTTCAGAAACTTCACCAAGGCGTTAGCATGAGCCTCAGAGCATAAAAGCATAGCAACTGTAAGATCTTCAATGGTCAGAGGGTCTTGCTTGACGCCATGATAATAAACATCAGCTCCATAGTTCCAAGGAATAGCTTTGTTGGAGGAATATGGAACTGGTCTGGGAGAAGTGATAATGAGAGGCGCCACTCAGGCATGTGGATCGAGGAAACTTATTGTGATAACATCAGATAGTCTTCTGGGAAATCACACCCCATCCCGGCTTTAACGCTTCAATAGGAATCTTCTAGCTCGTGAACAATGTACTTCACCATGTAATCGTATTTTCCACTTGGCTGCCCCAAGGTATCCCACATGTGATGGTGCTTTGTTCGCATTGTCAATCTTCAACTTAGACATTTCTTCGCACAGCTTCTGCACAGGTGGTTTCAGAAATAGTATCTCACGGTTATCCATCATGCACTGAACACGTCTTCTCAACCAAGCACAACCATTAGGTGCAGATGGGCACCAACAACAATTCTCTGGGCATCCTGGATTGACACCGGCTTGCAGCAAATTCTTCTTAATAGTCATCAGAGGAATGGTCAAGTCATCTATGTTGAAAACATAAGTATCTTCACCAACAGCATTGGAACTTTTGTCGTGGTTAGGCATAGGAGCGTTGATCACATTCAGAGTCTCAACAAGAGGGTCAAACTCAATCTGCTTAGCTTCAATCATGTCTTGAATTTTGTTCTTCAGAGCCCAACAATCATCAGTACTATGTCCTGGGCTATTGGAATGGTAAGCACACTTAGCATTAGGATTGTATGTCGGAGAGAAAGTGTTGACATTCTGAGGGGGATCCCTCAAGGTAATCAGCTCTGCTTTCCACATGTGTTGCAAGGCTTGCGATAATGGCATGTTGATCTTCGTACACTATCTTCATGGCGCTGCTCGATACGCGCGTTGTCTCACCGAGGTGCCGATGTAGGATTGGAGATCACAACCCCCACAGATTGAGCACGATCACCTTGGCTCGGCTTTTCGACCATACACATTGGCTTCTTCTTACCACCAAAAGATCTCTTCGCAAAGATTTGAAGATGTCTCTACCTGAATCTTCCAACTTTTGATACCAATACGCTTCGTCAAGATTCGGTGAATCATCAAGAGTTTCCAATTAGATGATTGAAGAATGGCCTGTCGTTGTTCCCATAAACATATCAACCAACTCCTATTGGACAAGGGTGGTTGAACTCACTCGCTAGATCTCCACTTCTAAGCATACTCCTTGAACTTCTCATCACGACCCATAGACATGCTTTGTAGTTGCATGCGAGTGGGTGTCAATTCAGCATTGTACTCATACTGCTTGTAGAAAGCATCTGCTAAGTTACTCCAAGTACGGATACGGTCATTCTCTAGCTGATAATAGTGCATCCACAACTCTCTTGAAAATAGTGCATCCACAACTTTCTGTCATCAGTGTGGGGATTGATCTTCTGGACATAGGGCTTAAAATGCAGCTTAGGGCAAGACATGCCATCATATTTGGCAAAAGTTGGAACTTTGAACTTGGGAGGAATCACAACACCAAGGGCAAGACTCAGATCATCAAAATTCAACTCGGACATCTTCAGGTTTTCCACAGCATTCAAACGGTCTTCAAGTTGCTTGTACTTGTCATCTTCATCGGAGTACTGACCATTATCATAGTCTTTCTCAGGCTCATGCTGACTACCTTCGCCATCACCCTTGTCACTTTGCTCATCCTCCTTCTTGACACTTCCTTCAGAGAGCTCTATTCGACTAACCACTTTAGGACCACCTTTGTAGCGTCTGCCCATGTTGAGGAGACCAACAACTTTCTTCTTCTTGTTGATGAGCTTCTTCAGATCTTCTTGGCCTTGGACCAAGCTAGTGAACATCTGTTGAAACTAAGCATTCTGAGCCTGGAGTTCTTTGACAGTCTGTTCGAGAGCCATTTCTGCTGAAATAAATAGCAGGAGAATGAGAAAACCAATCTTCAATGTACCTGTGATGCAATGTTATGCTATGCTATGCAATGTTTATGCGAATGCAATGCAATGTTTTCAAGGACCTTAGAGATTTAAATTTGTTAAACAAGCAATGAACAAACATTTATTAGTACTCCTTTTATTCTTTTTCTTTTTAAGTACAAAAGATAGTTCAAAACAAATAAAAGAAAACATATAAATCCTAAAGCTCTAAGTCTCCCATGGGCGCTTCCTCTTGGTGCCGAGGTAGGGCGATGCTTCGCTTCCTCGTGAAGTAGCTTTGTCAACTCTAGTACCTTCTTCTCGCTTGCGTAACACTGAGCTTCAAAGGTATCCCTTTCTTCTTTAAACTGAATCCAAGATCTCTTCAAGTCTTCAAAATTAGTAGGCATGTCGGGATGGAGAACGGCATAGGGTACGTCACCTATAGCAACAGGTTCCATAATTACTGGTAGAACAGGCGTGAATGGCATCATGAGGTTTTGAGCTTGAGCTCGCACCCATTTGAGGTAAGGTTCCCAAGGAATGGAGTTTTGGTGCCCCAAAGTCTTGGTATCAGTCTTCTTTACCATGCCCCAAGCGTGTATGAACCTTCGTCGGTAATTCTGGAGATCGTGGTTGTAGTCGAACACAATATCTTGAAGAAGCATATCATGCGGACCATCTCTTCGAGCAAAACCAAACTGACGTAAAGCTAGAGAAGGGTTGTAAGTAATACCTCCCCTTATACCGAGTAGTGGTACGTTAGGGAATTCTCCACAACGCTCAATGAAGGTGAAGTCCTTTTGAGAGAAAAGATTCCAACGGATATCTGAATGAGAGAGTGACATTAGTCTTTGAGACCATCTCAACCTTTGTTCGTTCTTCAAAACTGATGGAGGAAGGTGCGAAATAAACCACCTGGAAAGTAATGGTACACAACACATGAGAGTTCCTTGTCTCTTAGTAGTTCGAGTGTGGAGAGAATGTAGGATATCTCCAAGTAAAGTAGGCACAGGATTGCGGGTAAGAAACAACTTGATGGTGTTGACATCTATGAATTGATCCGAGTTAGGAAATAGAACCAAACCATAGATTAACAAGGCCACAATATCTTCGAATGCATGGAAACTCATAACTTTGAGGAATTCTCGGGCTTTCTTAATCAGGAACTTAGCAAGTAAACCCTTAACTCCACTTCTAGTTTCCCAATTGGCTTCAATATCTGAGCGCTTAAGATGTAAGGCTGATGCAATATCTTCGTACCTAGGAACCTTTTCTAAACCGGTGAATGGCATTTGGTCAAGAACAGGTATCCCAAGTAGCTTAGAGAACTCTTCCAAGGTATGAACTAACTGATAATCTGGGAATGTAAAGCAATGGTGTTTCGGATCGAAGAATTGGAATAGGACATGCATCATATCTTCTTCAAAACCGGAGATAACCAAATCAAGCAGATAACCATGTCTTTTGATGAATTGGGCATGATCAGGAATTTCTGAAACCAATTCTTTGAGCTGAGAAGGTATACCCATGAAGTTGATTCGGATGGTCTTTCTAGAAGCCATAATCCCTACAAAACAGAGCAAAGATAAATCCCTAGGTCCTTGAAATAGTTAGAAATGATATGCAATGCAAATGATGTCATGATGTCATGTTTGGCACACACAAACAATTCACACAATGAGCCTAGGTTTAAGGCTTGCAAGAGGTATAGGTGATTACCCCATGAAGCAACTCGTTTTTTTTTCAAAAAACATCATTTAATGAATTTTCAAAAATGGTGAAATCGCCACCTAATTTTATTTGTTCTAAAAGAAGAACGGGAAAATATAGATAAAACCCACGAGAGAAAAGGATAAGACGGTCTACAAAATTAAGAGATATAGGTTCGGGAGTTGGTTATGCAAGGGGAAGGTATTAGCACCCCTCACATCCATCGTACTCGATGGTACCCATTTAGTTCAAAGTGTAGTTGTGTGTTAGTGTGAAAAATTTTACGATCTTCTAAGTTTAAAAATGAGAAAGAAAGAGAGAAGAAATGTTTTTATTATTTTTGAGTTTGACACGGTTTTGAAACCGCGTGCCTACGTACTCCCTCGTGCAATGGGAAAGTCAAAACTCCGTAGTTCTTCTAAAAAATAATTGTTTGTTGATTGATTTTAAATGAAAAGACAAGTCGTCATTTTTAAAGGAGAAGACTCGTCTAACGTCCACAAGGTGTGATAAAGAATAAAGGACTACGCACCAACATGAGGGAGGGTTTGAGAACACCTCTAGTACTCAAGTGGAGAAGTCGAAAACCTTGGGAATAGAGGAAAGAACATCCCAATTATAAATGAATCATGTCTAATCTTGAAAAAAGGTTTAAAGGTAAAAGGTTCTTGGAGCGCACAAAAGTTATTGAATGTGTTGGAATTGATTTTAAATTGTGGATGACAAGTACCAAAACGCTATTATCCCTAACGATTCGATTCTCGAGATTGGTGATTGAGGTCAACCGATCATCTCTCATCCAAAATCTTTATTATGAAAAGAGTGAGGTGAAACAAAGTTCACTTTTATTAAGTGTATGGAATAAAGTATTTAAGTCATTGGTTACCCTCTAATGGCCTAAATATTTACATTTTAATTAAATCGTCGGATATCCTCTAACAATTTAATTAAATACCATAGCACTATGTTTTTATTTTAGAACATGGATTTGAAGTTTCTCAATTTATTGGGTTACCCTCTAATCAATTAGAAACTTCGATTTGTTTTAATCGTTGGGCTAACCTCTAACCATTAAAACAAATCTTATCCAAGTGTTCTTTTTTGTAGAAATTCATTTTTGAAAATAACTCGACGTTGGATCGAGTTTTTTTATTGAAAAGTGTTTTAAGTACTTGGTGAATGGAGAAAGAATCAGGATCAAGATAATTGTAAATAACAAATAAAATCGACAAAACCCATACAAGGTGGCCAACCTAAGTATAAAAATAATTAAATTACATGTGTACTAGCAAAGTGGGCTAGTCTACTATAACGACTAATTGGAACAATTAATCGAAATAGGCTCACTGTAAGAAGGCCCAGGATCAAGCGTACATGTGTGCATGTGTGGTCATCGCGACGCTTCGTAGCTTTGTCGACTTACGGGTTTAAAAATGATTTACAAATATTAGTTTAAAAAAGATTTTTTGGTTTTGTGTAAGTGACAGTTAAATTAAATAAAATAAATGTGCACTAGATAATTATTACAAGACTTGTTCTTGGGAGAGGGATACATGAAATATAAATGGGAATTAAACGGTAAAATAAAAAATAGAAAGTGGTAAATTAATTACAACGCAATAAGGGGATTGGGATACTTTTTCCGAATGGGGATGAGTTGAAATTAAAAAGAAAACGGTAAATTGATATAAACATACAGATAGAAACTAAATGCGGTAAAACTTAAATATCGATTATTGTATTTTATTTTATTAATTAGACTAAACTATAAATATTAATTCTAAGAAATAAATATAATTCGAACTTATTATGAATTAATATGATAGAATATAATAATGACAGCATGTATATAATATATTTACAATACTAAATATATGAAATAAAAATAATATGTATAAAATATATTTACAGTATAAAATATAAAATAAAAAAAAATAATACTAAGTATAATTATATTTACAGTATAAAATATAAAATAAAATAAAAATGCAAGTATACTGTATGTACAATACTAAATATTAAACATTAAATAAAAAGTAGTAATATGAACAAGAGTATATAAAAATGTATGTAGATGCGACAGTATAGAATGTATGCTTGAACCATCCTCGGATATCCAAAAAATGCGTTGAAGCTAATCAAAAACAGCAGTATGGCAGGTGCTGAAACGGAAGTAGAGAGCGGCGAAGAGGCAGAGACGTAGCGTGACAGAGGGGGTCTGGGTGGTAATGGAGGTGAAACGGCGGAGAGATGGAGACGCAGCGATGAGGGTTTGAAGGATGGAGAGATGAAGGGGGTTACGGCAGGGAGGGTCGCGGTTAGGACGAGAATGGAAGGTTGAGAGGGACGGCGAGGTAGCAGGGGGGTTTCGGTGAGGAAGAGAGACGAAGGGTGGTGACGGCGTGAGAGCGGCTAGCAGGGAGTGAGAAACAGAGGTGAGTTTATGTAACAGTGTGGCTGGGTGATTGAAGACAGATGGAAGTTTGGAGATGGGTGTACGGCGGAAGGCAAGATGAAGGGATACGGTGGTGAGGGAAACGGAAGGTGAAAGATCGGAGGGAGCGGTGACTGTTGGAAGATGAAGGTTTGGAACGGAGGAGCAGCGATGGTGAGAGTGAAGGAACAGGATGGGGGTTTTCGGATGGAATGGAAATGGAAGATGGTGAGGCAGGCTGTCGACGGTAGCGAGGGTGAAGGATGTAGCGAAGAAGAAGGTGGGTTTGCTACGGAGAAGAAACAGGGAGAGTGAGGAAGACGGTTGGAGAAGATGAGGATTGAAAGGAGGTTGCTTGTTCGGCGGTGGACGAAGAAGAAGAAAACACTTCTTCTTAAAAAAAAATTTATAATTTTATCTGTTACTATTTTTTAACCTCAGCCGTTTTATGTTTTTTTAAATTGGCCTCCTCCTTCAACAGTGAGTAACATACATATATATACAATACAACTAGGTTTTCCAATTTTTTAAAATGCCAATAATACCCCTAATTATAAAATGGGCCTAAAAATGGATTTGGTAAAAATTAACAAGCCCAAACATATTTTTATTTGATTTTTTTGAGATAAAAATTAGACACCTAAAATTGTCAAAAACGGTAAAAGTTCGGACAATAAATTATCCGAAAAATAAAATAATTACATTAAAATAAACTACGAGTCTTGTAAATTAAAGGAAAATTATTGAAATGGTTAAAAATTGAAATAAAATGATAATAAAAAAAATACCCGATTTTAAAACACTTACAGTTAAATACGAGTCTTCAAAATATACCGAAAAATTAGGGAGAGCACATTTTCATGATCTACGCGACACGTAGATTCATAAAGCAGTGAGTAAAAGATAAAAACTTGAAATGTTTTCCCCGCTAATTTTCGCACAGTATTGAATTGCTTTTAACAGTCTGTTTATAAAATCGAAATATCGATATCATCGACATATAAATAATTTAAAATGAATGCAATAAGGTGCAGAGAGGTAAAATGCATGAAGTAAGACAACAGTGTATTTTATAATTAAATAATGTAAACATCGATTTAAACCGACTTGTGGTCAATTTAAATACGACGAATGATGCATAGCAAAGGATCGAATGACTGCTTTTTTTTGTTTTTTTTATCTTAAACATAATGCAAGTAGAATAGCAGTGGTAAAATTTGGGTGCACTATTGCTCTATTTAAATATCTTCAACCGATGATATGAAGATGATCGCTTCATATTATCGCAGGGGAGATAGTTAAATATCAAAACCCAAAATTTTGCCCCGAGATGCAATGAGTATGCTGTGAATAAAATATAATGAGAAAAGTGAATGCAATTTTTGGACATATTTTGAATTATGTATGATATGAGATGACTCTATGGTAATTTGTGGTAATTATGGGAGACTTGAAACTAGAAATTTGTGGTAGACAATCGATTTTAAAAGATCCAAGCTACATCGAGAAATAACCGGAAAAGACAATCGATTTTAAACAGATCCGTTACATCGTGGAAATAAACCGACAAGACAATCGATTTTAAACAGATCCAGTTACATCCGGAAATAAACCGAAAAGACAATCTGATTTTTAAAAGATCCAAGCTACATCAGAGATAAACTGAAAAGACAATCGATTTTAAACATATTCGGGTTACATCGTGGAAATAAACTGAAAAGACAATCGATTTCAAACAGATCCGTTACATCGTGGAAATAAACCGAAAAGACAATCGATTTTAAACAGATCAAGCTACATCGAGAAATAAATCGAAAAGACAATCGACTTTAAACAGATCCAAGTTACATCGTAGAGATAAACCGATAGGTACCAAGTAAGTTGGATTTTGACCGCAAGGTAAGACATTGATTGTAACAAGACCTGGAAAATACAAATGAGGATAAAACACTCTTTGCTATGCATGATATATGAATTTGTGATGCATGATATATAAATGATCTATGCATAGTATGTAATGACGTTTATGACAATGGAGATTGACTCATTTGTGGAGGTAAGATGGGAACTCGATTCTCAACACGAGAACACCGCCAACTCGCTTGAGAGAAAATGTCTTGAGGAACACTTGTAACAATGTGAACCGATTGAAATGATGATCCTTGGAGGAAGGGATCGCAACGCTTAAGGATTGCCCCATATTAGCTGATTGTTGAGGATAAACCGATCATGGCTTCAACTCTTGAAATAACTTAGGGGAAAGGAGTGCCCCGGTATAAGTCTTGAAAATGCTCTTCTGATTAAAACAATTCTGATAATGACTTGCACTGAGCAACAAATCTTGAATTGGTTCACAACAGGATCCGAAAGATACTTGCCCCTGATTAGGATCACTGACCAAGTTTCCTAACATTGGACTTGATGATGAGGAAAACTTGTTTACAAAAATTGTTTATTCAAACATGGTAAATTTAATGCAAAGCTCATGCAAAAGTTTTGAAATAAAAATCATTTTTTGGAATGATGTTATTTGTTGTATAGGAAATGGATCACTGGTTAAAACACAGTGGTTTAAAAATTTAAACGTGAAAGAGAAAACAACGGTATGGATATACCAAGACAGTTGGTTTGCAAAAGATCTTAGGAGTCATATTACGCAACCTCGTTGTAGTATGCTTTCAAAAGATTCCTGGCTTCAATTAGGTCTTTTGAGGGTCGTAACGGTCCGTTCACGCTTAAGAAACAAAGGATAAAGGCTCAAAATTTATTTGTACCCAACCCAATCTTCGTGATGTTCTTCAGCCCTACGCTCAGTTAAACTCAGATTGTGCATTTTGGTTCCAATAGATTTTGGACTGCACACTGATAGGAATGATGATGGCTCAAAAGTTGATAGATTCTTGAAATAACAGTCACTTCTTTTTGCAACATTTGTTGTTCGAGGACTTTGGTCAACTATTTTTTTTTTTAATTTCGTCATCCCTAACTTTTGCCTGAACCGTTCCGCTTTAGATTACGGTCAGCGGGATGCCCTAATTTTTTATATATATTTTTGGAAAGACAGTGACTGCTTGACTTTTATGATTACGGGGAACCATCATCATTATTTTTAGACTTGAGGAGCATCTTCAACACTTCTTGATGTGTGCGAAGGAAACTGATTGAATACAACCTTTATTGAAAGGCGTCTTGAATGAGTGCACATCCGAATTAACTGAGAACTAACCTGCCCCAGGTTAAAATTGTGGGTTTTTTCGTATAGAAAGAAACTTCAACTTCTAGGCTCGAAGGGGTGGACAAAGGTTTAACTTCCTTATTTCTCCGGTGTTTGGGAATTGAAACAATGCCTGTATATCATCAGCAAAGTTTTATTCGAAAGCATACCAACATCAATTATGGGTATCTTGTTTTTATCATCCTCCCTCCAATCTTGCAAAAACAAAAGTTTGGTAAAGAAATTAAATAGGGAAAATATATATTTGGAAAGAAAGTAGCAAACAAAAATTATTTGAATCAAAAGAGTGCAATGCTCATTTCATTAAAATTAACTTGAAATTACAAACAAGATTTGAAAGCAATAATTTAACATAAACTAGGGAAAATGCAAACAGAAAGAAATATGGCCTAGTGACTAATCAGTTACAAGGATGAGCTGTCCTGTCTGAAACACTGGCTTTAGGAGGTGACTTGGGATATTCTGACCCGTCTTCAGCCACTTTTTCCTGGCAACGGATTGTTGATAACATTTGGCGGAGGATCTCCGAAATTTATCTCCTTGCTTCTGATTAGCTCTTGAACTCTAGCCTTTAGTGGGTAACAACGTTCCAAATCGTGACCGCAGCCTCGGTGGAACTCACAATGAAGATCGGACCAACTGGATGGGAGAGGATCTGGAGGAGTCAGAGGCCTAGTCGTGATTAGACCTAGTTCAACCAAGTGAGGATACAATGCGGTGTAAGTCATTGGAATAGGGTCAAACTGATTCCTATTCCTTGCATTATAGTTCTGATTTTGTCCGCCAACACTTGGCTGAGGAATCAATTTGTTGAGCCTTGACCGTAGGAGTGATGGCATCTACTTAGGTTGGTCATAGTATTGAGGCTCACGACGAGGTCTTCCTTTCAATCGAGACAACATTAGTTTCACCATCTTTCTTCTTATGGAAGTTTCCAAAAGATTTCTTGGCACCACTAGAGGATTCACCAAAGAATGTATACTTTTCCTTCTCTTGATTCCTCTTCTAGCCTTTGGCCAATAGTCACCAAGTCTGTGAAGCGGGAGGACACACTACCAATCATTTTCTCCCAATAGAAAGGGGATAAGGTATCCATAAACAAACCAGTGAGCTCCTTCTCAGATAAAGGTGGTTCAACTTGTAGCCAGCCTCCACCGCTGAGCGATTCCTTAAAAGATTCCTTATCACCGAGACATATTTTGTAATTGACGGCGACGTGAGCCATGTCAAGATTATAATGGTATTGTTTCATGAAAGCATTAATCAGATCTTGAAGCATTGAATATGGTCTTTCAAGTCCCATATACCATTTCAATGAAGCTCCACTCAGCTGTTGGAAACAATGGATAAGAAGCTTGTCATTCCTCGTATAAGCGCACATTTTCCCAAGTACATCAAGAAATGACTTTTTGGACAAGTATGCCTTTGTATTTCTCGAAATCAGGAGTTTTGAACTTATGAGGCATAACCAGATCGAAACCAAACACATGTTCTCTCGCAAATATACCAAAGACATCGTTGCCTTCCATAGCTCTCATCCTTCTTTCCAAAGTCCGATATTGCTCGCGACTCTTCAAGTTCATCAAAATCTTCTCGACCACACTTCGTGGAGTGTCAGCACGGTAATCAAAGAGAGGATCATAAGCAACTGTGCGTGAGGTTGATGCACAAAAGGTCGATGAGGAGCAGATGCATGATCGGTTGAGGCTCGGAAAAACGAGCTCGAAAACTGGTCGAAGACTCGCCAACCATTGGAGAAGGTAGGTGGAACGTAATTCGAGGTAACCCAAATTCGCCAAGTAGTAATCGCATCCGAGAAGACCGAGGATCAACAAAAAGAAACGAGACTTTAAATTACAGCCTTTGAGGTTGTTCACCGGCCATCGTGAACTTGCATCATTTCAAGAAGTCTAGTCATGCCTGACTTCAACTCATCGATTTCCTGGACTTCTACATCGTGTTGCTCTTGGTATTCCATTCTTCTCTTGACGTTGGCTCTAGTTCGCGTTTGTGGAGGAATCACTTGACAAGAAATCAACAACCGGGCGATTTAGACGTCTTTTGACAACTTGATGTATGCATGAAATATATGTGATACATGAAATGTAATGAAATTAATGCAAGATGTGATGAAATGCAATGTATATATAAAATGGAATGCAATATAATAATAAAGAATAAAGTTCAGGTGGATGTGAAACAGGATGGTAATGTAATCAAACAACTTAATTAGGTGGAATCCTATGATAGGATGGCTTTAAGCTTTCTACCCAATAATTCCCCATAGGATGGTTCTAAGGTTTTCTGCTAAGTGTTTCTTGGAGTCTCAGATCCCCTTTTAACAAACACTATCATCACGCGAGAGGCCTACGTGGTAATAGTATTTGGAAAAGTATACCCCAAGAAACGGCTCTTAACGGATACTCAAAATCCAAAATTGAGCGGCTGGCCTCGGTTAGGGATAACACGAACAAACTTAGAGTTATAGGTCATTTGTCCAAAGATTGATGTCCCGCGCTATCGCGGCCAACGACTCCTTAAAACAACAACTCTAAGTCGAGTCTTCGCCGGCCAACAAGACAATGGAGTCAGGTGGACCTAGGCTACGCAACCCCTCTATTCCTAAAAAGGTGACCTAGAAGCCTGGATAGTGGGCTTATCTATGTATCAATAATCCCATCAAGAATTCCCACACAATGGATATATAAACAAGATAATAAAGCATAGAAAAATAAATAACTGAAACATAAACATAAGATAAAGTACAAAGAAGAAAGTAAAATAAAATAATAAACACACAACCACACAAAGAACTAAACTAGGGTTAACTCGCTTGAGAAATTGTCCCCAGTGAAGTCGCCAACTGAAGCAACTCGTTTTTTTTTCAAAAAACATCATTTAATGAATTTTCAAAAATGGTGAAATCGCCACCTAATTTTATTTGTTCTAAAAGAAGAACGGGAAAATATAGATAAAACCCACGAGAGAAAAGGATAAGACGGTCTACAAAATTAAGAGATATAGGTTCGGGAGTTGGTTATGCAAGGGGAAGGTATTAGCACCCCTCACATCCATCGTACTCGATGGTACCCATTTAGTTCAAAGTGTAGTTGTGTGTTAGTGTGAAAAATTTTACGATCTTCTAAGTTTAAAAATGAGAAAGAAAGAGAGAAGAAATGTTTTTATTTTTTGAGTTTGACACGGTTTTGAAACCGCTGCGTTTCACGCATTCCTCGCAATGGGAAAGTCAAAACTCCGTAGTTCTTCTAAAAATAATTGTTTGTTGATTGATTTTAAATGAAAAGACAAGTCGTCATTTTTAAAGGAGAAGACTCGTCTAACGTCCACAAGGTGTGATAAAGAATAAAGGACTACGCACCAACATGAGGGAGGGTTTGAGAACACCTCTAGTACTCAGTGGAGAAGTCGAAACCTTGGGAATAGAGAAAGAACATCCCAATTATAAATGAATCATGTCTAATCTTGAAAAAGGTTTAAAGGTAAAAGGTGCTTGAGCGCACAAAAGTTATTGAATGTGTTGAATTGATTTTAAATTGTGGATGACAAGTACCAAAACGTTAATATCCTCAACGATTCAATACTCAGATTGGTGATTGAGGTCAACCGATCATCTCTCATCCAAAATCTTTATTATGAAAAGAGTGAGGTGAAACAAAGTTCACTTTTACATGGAATAAAGTATTTAAGTCATTGTTACCCTCTAATGCAATATCTAAAATATTTACATTTTAATTAAATCGCCTGGATATCCTCTAACAATTTAATTAAATAATTATAAAGCACTATGTTTTTATTTTAGAACATGGATTTGCTTTTCAATTTATTGTTACCCTCTAATCAATTAGAAACTTCGATTTGTTTCTTAATCACAATAACCTCTAACCATTAAAACAAATCTTATCCAAGTGTTCTTTTTGTAGAAATTCATTTTGAAAATAACCTCGAATGCTGATCGCGAGGTTTGAGAAGAAGACTGATTGGATCGAAGTTTTATTGAAAAGTGTTTTTAAGTAC
>CM038797.1:46242970-46352775 GCA_021764765.1 Vicia sativa
AAAATCCATCCAATCCATCCATTAACAACATTTAATGGATGGATATCCATCAACCATAAAATAAAAATAAAAAAAGTTTCAGAGTTTTTTAAAAAATAATAATAAAAAATTTTCAGTTTTTTTTTCAAAAAAATAAAAAAATATTTTTTTAAAAAAAAGTTTCGATTTTTTTGAAAAAATGAATTCGACTTAAAAATCGTTTCTTTTTCAAAAATAAAAAAATTTCAATTTTTATAAAAGAACAAATCAATTTTTTTTAAAAGAAAATAAATTTTCAGTTTAACTTCGAAAACTTTTTTTTTTTCAGTTTTATAAACTTTTTTAAGAAAAAAACTGTTTTTTTAAAAAAAAAATTCAACTTTTTCTGAAAAAGAAAAAAAAAATCAGTTTTAAAAAAAAAAAATTCAGTTTTGAAATAAAAAATAACACTTTCTTTTTTAAAAAAAAATTCAGTTTTTTTCGAAAAAAAAAAATTGCATATTTAAAAATTCGAGTTTTCGGTTTTTCCAAAAAAACTTTCATTCTAAAAAAAAAATTCTGTTTCTTTTTAAAAAAAATCAGTTTTTAAAAAAAATAATTCATTTTTATTATGAAAAAACTTATTTTCTTTTTGGATTTTTCTTTTTTCTAAAAATCCTTTTTAATTGAAAAAAAATAGATTTATTTTATCTAAAGAATAATCCAATGGATTATTAAAATGTCGTGGATGGATTGGATCAATCCATAAATATAAATGGATGGATTGGATCAATCCATTAACTTATTTTTTATTTAGTGGATGGATTGGATGGATTTTTTAGTGGATGGATTTTGCTTTAATGGATTCAATTGCCACCCCTAATTGACAACCCTGTGGGAGAGTGCGGGAGGTACTCTATTGGGATTTTGCGTAAATCTGCTTTGGAGAGAGTAAATGGTAGTTGTCGGGAGAACGGGTTAGAAGAGTCTGGAGCCCGTTGGGATCTCTGGCTGGGAAAAAGAAAGATGTAAGTCTCCTCCGGTGCACTATTTGACCAAGTTCTGGGTTCGGACATTCTTCTGGAGAAAAGGGGAAGCTGGTGAGAGACATCCATGGGGGATAAGTATGGCGAGGATGGCCCGATTAAGTTAAGTGGAATCCTTTGCTTGATCCTCCTCTTCTTTGTTGGGGAAGATTTTGTGGCAGTGACATTTACGTAGGGATCACGCTCTGGGGAAATGCATTTGGTGACTTTCGTCGTCATCTCAATTCACGAAGCACAGTAGTAATTACTTTGTATGCTCTTTACGCATGTTTGTAAATAGATTTTATTGTCAAATGCATATAATCATTCAAAGCAAGCGTTGGACTTTATGCAAACGACAACGACAACAAATTGTAAAGAGAAAGAAACTTGTATTTATTTGAAATGTGGCGTATGGCCAAGTAGTTTGTACACAAGAAAAATAAAAGCTATGCGGAAACAATCTCGTTAAGTTCCAACTATGCTAGTACTCATATATTTCAACTATCTCATCTCCTTGTTGTCGGTAGAAAGTGAGTAATTGATTATATTTGAATCTTGAATCTGATAGTAGTGCGGAAGTAGGTGATCTGGATGAGACAGTCGTGCGCTTAAATCCTAACTTTTGCCTAGACCGCCCTTTCGGGTTTTGATCTACGGGATACCCTTTTTTGCCCAACCGCCTTTTCGGGTTTCGACTTGCCAGGGTGTACATGTTTTGTATATATCCTTTTGCGAACCCTTTTGGTTCGCCGGATGCTCTATTTTTGCCTAGTCGATCGACCATGGGTCTCTTTATGTAGTATTTTTGACTATGTCTGCGTTCACGGGGTGTGGGAAGTCTTCACCATCCATGGTGCTAAGTATCATAGCTCCGTGGAAAATCTGTCTTGACTACAAATGGTCCCTCGTGGGTGGGAGTCCATTTGCCCACAGGATCACCTTGTGGAAGAATGATGCGCTTGACTACTAGATCACCGACTTGGTAGACTCGGTGCTTGACCTTCTTGTTAAATGCTCGATCATTCGCTTACGATGATCTGTCCATGGAAATGGATGCGATTCGTTTCTCATCAATCAAGTTATCGGTCAAGGCGGGTCGGACCCAATCGTCTTCGCTAACTCTGCGTCTGGAGGACTACGGTTGAGGTATCCGAACCTCGATGGGTAGGGGCCCTTCCATCTGCGTATCTGAGAGAAGAGGTTGCCCTGTTGATGTCCGTCTTGTAGTGCGATAACCATAAAGAGAAAGGTAACATCTCATGCCAATCTTTGTAAGTCATTGTCATTTTATAATCTTCTTAATGTTCTTGTTGGCGGCTTCCTTCGCCATTCATCTTAGGCCGATAAGGAGAAGAGTTGTGATGCTTGATCTTGAGCTGCGTGCGAGTTCGGTGATCATCTTATTGTTGAGATTAGAGCCATTATCTATGATAATCCTTTCGGGGTGCCATATCGACGGATAAGATTATGCTTGATGAATCGAGCCACTACATTCTTGGTATGAGATCACGAGCACTTCACCCATTTGAAATAGTCTGAGGATGAAAGCGATGTCCGTTGGGCGGTGGGCTTGATTTCTCCGATCATGCCATTGCAAAAGCCAAGGAGTTGTTAAAACATTGATCTTTGAATACGTGCACTTTATGCATAAATCGGCATTTGTGACAAGATCGAGCGTGTGACAATCGACTTCCATGGTGGACCAATAGTAACTTCCTCAAAATCTTCTTAGCCATGGTGTGTCACGGAGTGAGTACCAAATGCCTCGTGTAACTCTTCCATGATACGTTGCTTTGCTACGGTCTACGGTAGAAGCACAAATCGTGGTTGCGCTTGTATAAGATGTCGTTCTTGAGGAAGAATTTGGATGCAAATCTTCTCAAGAACTTCTTATCATTGGAGATGCCCTGCTGGATATTCACGAGTCTCAAGATACCTCTTCACGTCGTAGTACCAAGGTTTCTCTTACGTGTCAAGCTCATAACTATATGTTGGTTCGTCAAACCTCTCAATGATGATCCAGGGAGCCTCGTTGTCCCATCGACTTTGAACATAGACGACATAGTAGCTAATCGTGCACTTGCCGATTCTCTTCTCGTGGAATGTGGTTGAAAGTGATCTCTTAGTAGGGATCAAACTCAAAACATGCTCTCGATACGGAATGAGATTCGGATGCTTAGTATCCCTTCTTATGTCGGTGATCACTAAAGTGAGTCTCCATACACAAGAATTTGATTCTTAAGTCAATAGACTTTGATACCCATGATGCACGCGCTTATTCGTCCATGTTGTTAAATTTGAAACATAATCTGGCGGTGAAAGGCGTATGCCTCTGCGGGGGATGTAATGATGGCGCCAATGCCATTGCCAAGTCGTTTGAGGCTCCATCAAAGACCATGGTCCATCGGGATCCTTGTTCGGGTCCTTCGTGGGCCGGTTCTTCTGATCAGTAACTAGTAAAACATCTTCATGGAAATTAATTGCAGGCGATAGTCATCTACTGACGATGAGCCAAATGATCGGCTACTACACTTCCTTTGATTGCTTAAAGTGTATTGGATGTCATATTCGGTCGGATCATTTGCCATCTTGCTATTCTTCGGAGAGTGGTTTCTCAAATATGTATTTTATCGGATCCATCTTGGAAATCAACAAGGTAGTGTGAGTCAACATATCATCTTAGTCGGCGGCGACCAAGCCAGCGTTGCAAGTTTTCTCATTGCGAGTATCTTGTTTCTGATCGGTAAACTTTTGCTAAGGTAGTATATTGCATGCTCTTTTCGACCGGACTCGTCATGTTGACACACACCCATTGAGTTCTCTAATACTGTCAAGTACATGATAAGAGGTCTTCCTTCGGTGGGCGGCATCAGGATAGGAGGATTCTGTAGGTACTCCTTGATTTTGTCAAAAGAGATCTGGCAATCGTCATTCCATTCTACCACTTGATCTTTCTTAAGTAACTTGAAAATTGGCTCACAAGTAGCAGTTAGGTGTGCAATGAATCTGGAAATGTAGTTCAATCGGCCCAAGAAACCTCTGACTTCCTTCTCGGTACGGGGAGCTGGCATTTCTTGAATAACTTTAACTTTAGTAGGATCGACTTCAATACCTTTACCACTGACAACAAACCCTAGGAGTTTCCCGGATCTGACTCCAAAGGTACACTTGTTAGGATTGAGTCTCAACCTGTACTTCTTCAATCTTTCAAACAGCTTCTGCAAATGATCAAGATGCTCTTCTTTAGTCTATGATCGAGCTATCATGTCGTCGACGTAGACCTCTATCTCCTGATGAATCATATCATGAAATAATGTCACCATAGCACGCTGTTAAGTGGCGCCCGCGTTCTTCGATCCGACGGCATTATGTGAAGAGTGCCCCATGTAACAAAAGTAGTCTTTCCATGTCTTGAGAGCCATTTGATCGATTGTGTGGGAGAAACCATCCATGAAGGAGAAAACCTTATCTTGGCGGTGTTGTCAACGAACATCAATATGAGGAAGTGGAAATCGTCTTTCGGACTCGCTTTGTTCGGATCTACGTAATCCACACACATTCGTACCTTGCCATCCTTCTTGGGCACGGGTACCACGTTTGCAACCAGGATAAGGTAACAACTAAGAAACCGGCATTGAACTGTTTCATAACTTGACTTTTTTCTCTCGACATCTCGGGGACGCTCGACAGACCTTACCTTTCCAGGAAAACTTTCTTTTGTCGGCAGGTGTACCACAATATCAATGTCAAACGACATGTCTTCGTATGACCAAGCAAAAACCTCAATATAGTCTCGTAGCATCTGAATCAACCTTTCTTTAACTATTCTCAAGACCCGCTCCTATCTTGATCTCTTTCTGTCTTCATCGGTACCCAAGTTCACAATCTCAACTTGCTCTTAGTGTGGTGTATAACTCGTTCTTCTTGCATGGCAGTCGGACAAGTTCTCCTGCACTTCACAATCTTCCTCACTTTGTCTTGGCTTGGTAGATCGGATTATCAAGTCATATTTAGCAATAGCATAGCACATTATCAACGAGATTGAGTGATTCTGCGGTGTATCACGTGGGTGTGTGTAAAAACACATAGCTTTTTGAAGGGGTGATAAAGTGAAAGAACACAACAATTGAATGCAAAAGTCCAACGATTTTATTGAATGAAAATATGCAAATGAGATAATAACCCTCACAAACGAACCATGATGCCCGGGTAAGGCACTAGGCTTTAGAGTTTATTGTTCAAAACATAGAAAATCGAAAAGCAAAACAAAAACAAAAGCAATTACTCTGTCTAAGGAAATTGGTATAGTCTTGATCTTCCAATTGCGAGTCCTTTGTCCGGAGTTGGGAAGATCCACTTCGATGTCGAGGTCGTTGTAACCGTCTTCTATAGCATGGATTCCACTACGGTCGTGCGAAGGAAGTTGGCCGCACGTTCGCGGTATCATCTTCGACCTTTGATGGTGAAGCCTAAACCGGTCTTGTCAAATTTGAAAGGAAGATCGAGGCACCAAATAGCACTACCTCCTTGTGACTTGGCATCTTTCAATGAGGCCATCCTAGGTGGAACTTGTGTAACCGGGAGTGTGGGGAAGTCCACAGGCATGACTCTAGGTATTGTTTCAAAAGCAGGGAGTCTCATAGAATTCACCCTCCACATCAAGGTATCGGAATGGTAGATGGTGACCATATATTCTTCTTCACCACATCTGTAACAACCTTCCCTTCACCGGATACTTGACGATGAAGGTAGAGTGTTGCTTGCCCATGTTTCCAAGGCGTCCAAGAGGCAAGAATAAGCGGACGGATATCCATGACAAAGAAAGTGGAATCAAAGTGCGGAACCGTTATGAGCGAGAATGAGCTTTCCAATCGTTAGCTTAGAACCATCAAAGCTCTCACAATTATATCCTTTGGGTCGGAGACCAACCCTTCGATATCAAGCCGATCAAAAGCGGTCTTTGGAAGGATATTGGTGTCTAAGACATGAGACAATGTAGTACCCTTGCATTCAAGAGATGTGCAAGGCTTTGTTGTGTTCTTTCGGCAGTCAAATCAGCATCGAGAGAAGCCTAGGCCGTTGTTGGCAGCCAGGCTAGCAATACAAATTTCAAACTGGTCAGTGGTAGTGTCTTGCGGTACGTGAGCATTCTTCAGAAACTTCACCAAGGCGTTAGCATGAGCCTCAGAGCATAAAAGCATAGCAACTGTAAGATCTTCAATGGTCAGAGGGTCTTGCTTGACGCCATGATAATAAACATCAGCTCCATAGTTCCAAGGAATAGCTTTGTTGGAGGAATATGGAACTGGTCTGGGAGAAGTGATAATGAGAGGCGCCACTCTAGGCACAGGATCAGAGGAAATCCTTATTGTGATAACATCAGCATAGTCTTCTGGGAAATCGTCACCCCATCCGGTTTCTTTAACGTCTTCAATAGGAATCTTCTAGCTCTCAGGAACAATGTACTTCACCATGTAATCGTACTTTCCACTTGGCTGCCCCAAGGTATCCCACACAGATGGTGCAGTTTTGTTCGCATTGTCAATCTTCAACTTAGACATTTCTTCGCACAGCTTCTGCACAGGTGGTTTCAGAAATAGTATCTCACGGTTATCCATCATGCACTGAACACGTCTTCTCAACCAAGCACAACCATTAGGTGCAGATGGGCACCAACAACAATTCTCTGGGCATCCTGGATTGACACCGGCTTGCAGCAAATTCTTCTTAATAGTCATCAGAGGAATGGTCAAGTCATCTATGTTGAAAACATAAGTATCTTCACCAACAGCATTGGAACTTTTGTCGTGGTTAGGCATAGGAGCGTTGATCACATTCAGAGTCTCAACAAGAGGGTCAAACTCAATCTGCTTAGCTTCAATCATGTCTTGAATTTTGTTCTTCAGAGCCCAACAATCATCAGTACTATGTCCTGGGCTATTGGAATGGTAAGCACACTTAGCATTAGGATTGTATGTCGGAGAGAAAGTGTTGACATTCTGAAGGGGATCCCTCAAGGTAATCAGCTCTGCTTTCCACATGTGTTGCAAGGCTTGCGATAATGGCATGTTGATCTTCGTACACTATCTTCATGGCGCGTTCTGGATACGCGCGTTGTCTCGCTGAGGTTGTGCTGATGTAGGATTGGAGATCACAACCCCCACAGATTGAGCACGATCGGTCTTGGCTCGGCTTTTCGACCATACACGATTGGCTTCTTTCACCACCAAAAGATCTCTTGCAGCATTTGAAGATGTCTACTGAGATCTTCCAACTTTTGATACCACTTCACGGCTCTTTGTCGATGTCAGCTGGTGAATCGGTGAAGAGTTTCCAATTAGATGATTGAAGAATGGGCATCGGTGTTCCCATAAACATATCAACCAACTCCCTATTGGACAAGGGTGTTGAACTCTTACCGCTAGATCTCTCCACTTCTAAGCATACTCCTGAACTTCTCATCACGACCCATAGACATGCTTTGTAGTTGCATGCGAGTGGGTGTCAATTCAACATTGTACTCATCTTGCTTGTAAGCATCTGCTAAGTTACTCAAATACGGATACGGTCATTCTCTAGGCGATAATAGTGCATCCACTCTCTTGAAAATAGTGCATCCACAACTTTCATCATCGGTGTAGGATTGATCTTACGGACATAGGGCTTAAAATGCACAGGCAAGACATGCCATCATATTTGGCAAAAGTTGGAACTTTGAACTTGGGAGGAATCACAACACCAAGGGCAAGACTCAGATCATCAAAATTCAACTCGGACATCTTCAGGTTTTCCACAGCATTCAAACGGTCTTCAAGTTGCTTGTACTTGTCATCTTCATCGAGTCTTGACCATTATCATAGTCTTTCTCGGGCTCTGAACTACCTTCGCCATCACCCTTGTCACTTTGCTCATCCTCCTTCTTGACACTTCCTTGAGCTCTATTCGACTAACCACTTTAGGACCACCTTTGTAGCGTCTGCCCATGTTGAGGAGACCAACAACTTTCTTCTTCTTGTTGATGAGCTTCTTCAGATCTTCTTGGCCTTGGACCAAGCTAGTGAACATCTGTTGAAACTAAGCATTACGAGCACAGGTTCTTTGACAGTCACTTCGAGCCATTTCGCTGAAATAAATAGCGGGAGAATGAGAAAACCAATCTTCAATGTACCTGTGATGCAATGTTATGCTATGCTATGCAATGTTTATGCGAATGCAATGCAATGTTTTCAAGGACCTTAGAGATTTAAATTTGTTAAACAAGCAATGAACAAACATTTATTAGTACTCCTTTTATTCTTTTTCTTTTTAAGTACAAAAGATAGTTCAAAACAAATAAAAGAAAACATATAAATCCTAAAGCTCTAAGTCTCCCATGGGCGCTTCCTCTTGGTGCCGAGGTAGGCGTTGATGCTTCGCTCCTCGTGAAGTAGCTTTGTCAACTCTAGTACCTTCTTCTCGCTTGCGTAACACTGAGCTTCAAAGGTATCCCTTTCTTCTTTAAACTGAATCCAAGATCTCTTCAAGTCTTCAAAATTAGTAGGCATGTCGGGATGGAGAACGGCATAGAATACGTCACCTATAGCATATGAGTTCCATAATTCTGGTAGAGCAGTGAATGGCATCATGAGGTTTTGAGCTTGAGCTCGCACCCATTTGAGGTAAGGTTCCCAAGGAATGGAGTTTTGGTGCCCCAAAGTCTTGGTATCAGTCTTCTTTACCATGCCCCAAGCGTGTATGAACCTTCGTCGGTAATTCTGGAGATCGTGGTTGTAGTCGAACACAATATCTTGAAGAAGCATATCATGCGGACCATCTCTTCGAGCAAAAACCAAAGCGGCGTAAAGAAGCTAGAAGGGTTGTAAATACCTCCCTTATACCGAGAGTGGTACGTTAGGGAATTCTCCACAACGCTCAATGAAGGTGAAGTCCTTTTGAGAGAAAAGATTCCAACGGATATCTGAATGAGAGAGTGACATTAGTCTTTGAGACCATCTCAACCTTTGTTCGTTCTTCAAAACTGATGGAGGAAGGTGCGAAATAAACCACCTGGAAAGTAATGGTACACAACACATGAGAGTTCCTTGTCTCTTAGTAGTTCGAGTGTGGAGAGAATGTAGGATATCTCCAAGTAAAGTAGGCACAGGATTGCGGGTAAGAAACAACTTGATGGTGTTGACATCTATGAATTGATCCGAGTTAGGAAATAGAACCAAACCATAGATTAACAAGGCCACAATATCTTCGAATGCATGGAAACTCATAACTTTGAGGAATTCTCGGGCTTTCTTAATCAGGAACTTAGCAAGTAAACCCTTAACTCCACTTCTAGTTTCCCAATTGGCTTCAATATCCGAGCGCTTAAGATGTGGCGATGCAATATCTTCGTACCTAGGAACCTTTTCTAAACCGTGAATGGCATTTGGTCAAGAACAGTATCCCAAGTAACAGAGAACTCTTCAAGGTATGAACTAACTGATAATCTGGGAATGTAAAGCAATGGTGTTTCGGATCAAGAATTGAATAGACATGCATCATATCTTCTTCAAAACCAGAGATAACCAAATCAAGAGATAACCATGTCTTTTGATGAATTGGGCATGATCAGAATTTCAAACCAATTCTTTGAAGAAAGGTATACCCATGAAGTTGATTCGGATGGTCTTTCTAGAAGCCATAATCCTACAAAGCAGAGCAAAAGATAAATCCTAGGTCCTTGAAATAGTTAGAAATGATATGCAATGCAAATGATGTCATGATGTCATGTTTGGCACACACAAACAATTACACAATGAGCCTAGGTTTAAGGCTTGCAAGAGGTGGGTTACCCCATGAAGCAACTCGTTTTTTCAAAAACATCATTTAATGAATTTTCAAAAATGGTGAAATCGCCACCTAATTTTATTTGTTCTAAAGAAGAGCGGGAAAATAGATAAAACCCACGAGAGAAAAGGATAAGGCGGTCTACAAAATTAAGAGATATAGGTTCGGGAGTTGGTTATGCAAGGGAAGGTATTAGCACCTCCATCCATCGTACTCGATGGTACCCATTTAGTTCAAAGTGTAGTTGTGTGTTAGTGTGAAAATTTTACGATCTTCTAAGTTTAAAATGAGAAAGAAAGAGAAGAAATGTTTTTATTATTTTGAGTTTGACACGGTTTTGAAACCGCGTGCCTACGTACTCCCTCGTGCAATGGGAAAGTCAAAACTCGTAGTTCTTCTAAAAATAATTGTTTGTTGATTGATTTTAAATGAAAAGACAAGTCGTCATTTTAAAGGAGAAGACTGTCTAACGTCCACAAGGTGTGATAAAGAATAAAGGACTACGCACCAACATGAGGGAGGTTTGAGAACACCTCTAGTACTCAAGTGGAGAAGTCGAAAACCTTGGGAATAGAGGAAAGAACATCCCAATTATAAATGAATCATGTCTAATCTTGAAAAAAGGTTTAAAGGTAAAAGGTGCTTGGAGCGCACAAAAGTTATTGAATGTGTTGGAATTGATTTTAAATTGTGGATGACAAGTACCAAAACGTTGGGCTATCCTCTAACGATTCAATACTCGAGATTGGTGATTGAGGTCAACCGATCATCTCTCATCCAAAATCTTTATTATGAAAAGAGTGAGGTGAAACAAAGTTCACTTTTATTAAGTGTATGGAATAAAGTATTTAAGTCATTGGGTTACCCTCTAATGGCCCAAATACTCTACATTTTAATTAAATCGTCGGGATATCCTCTAACAATTTAATTAAATACCATAGCACTATGTTTTTTTATTTTAGAACATGGATTTGAAGTTTCTCAATTTATTGGGTTACCCTCTAATCAATTAGAAACTTGATTTGTTTTGTCGTTGGGCTAACCTCTAACCATTAAAACAAATCTTATCCAAATGTTCTTTTGTGAAATTCATTTTGAAAATAACTCGACGTTGGATCGAGTGTTTTTATTGAAAAGTGTTTTAAGTACTTGGTGAATGGAGAAAGAATCAGGATCAAGATAATTGTAAATAACAAATAAAATCGACAAAACCCATACAAGGTGGCCAACCTAAGTATAAAAATAATTAAATTACATGTGTACTAGCAAAGTGGGCTAGTCTACTATAACGACTAATTGGAACAATTAATCGAAATAGGCTCACTTTGTAAGAAGGCCGAGATCAAGCGTACATGTGTGCATGTGTGGTCATCGCGACGCTTCGTAGCTTTGTCGACTTACGGGTTTAAAAATGATTTACAAATATTAGTTTAAAAAAGATTTTTTGGTTTTGTGTAAGTGACAGTTAAATTAAATAAAATAAATGTGCACTAGATAATTATTACAAGACTTGTTCTTGGGAGAGGGATACATGAAATATAAATGGAATTAAGCGGTAAAATAAAAATAGAAAGTGGTAAATTAATTACAACGCAATAAGGGATTGGGATACTTTTTCGAATGGGGATGAGTTGAAATTAAAAGAAAATAAATTGATATAAACATACAGATAGAAACTAAATGCGGTAAAACTTAAATATCGATTATTGTATTTTATTTTATTAATTAGACTAAACTATAAATATTAATTCTAAGAAATAAATATAATTCGAACTTATTATGAATTAATATGATAGAATATAATAATGACAGCATGTATATAATATATTTACAATACTAAATATATGAAATAAAAATAATATAAAAATATATTTATGAGTATAAAATAAAATAAAAAAATAATACTAAGTATAATTATATTTACAGTATAAAATATAAAATAAAATAAAAATGCAAGTATACTGTATGTACAATACTAAATATTAAACATTAAATAAAAAGTAGTAATATGAACAAGAGTATATAAAAATGTATGTAGATGCGACGATAGAATGTATGCTTGAACCATCCTCGGATATCCAAAAATGCGTTGAAGCTAATCAAAAACAGTATGGCGGTCTTTGAAACGGAGTAGAGGCGGCGAAGGCGAGACGTGGCGTGACAGAGGGTGCAGGTGGTAATGGAGGTGAAACGAGCGGAGAGATGGGCAGCGATGAGGGTTTGAAGGATGGAGAGATGAAGGGGTTACTGGCAGGGAGGGTCGGTTAGGGCGAGAATGGAAGGTTGAGAGGACGGCGAGGTAGGGGTTTCGGTGAGGAAGAGAGCGAAGGGTGGTGACGTGAGGCGGCTAGAGGGAGTGAGAAGCAGTGAGTTTATGTAACAGTGTGGGTGATTGAAGACAGATGGAAGTTTGGAGATGGGTGTCTGGAAGCAAGATGAAGGGATACGGTGGTGAGGGAAGCGGAAGGTGAAAGATCGGAGGGAGGTGTTGTTGTTGGAAGATGAAGGTTTGGAACGGAGAGGCGATGGTGAGTGAAGGAGCAGGATGGGGGTTTTCGGATGGAATGAAATGGAAGATGGTGGAATTGTCGACAGTGGCGAGGGTGAAGGATGTGGCGAAGAAGAAGGTGGGTTTGCTACGGAGAAGAAACAGGGAGAGTGAGGAAGACGGTTGGAGAAGATGAGGATTGAAAGGAGGTTGCTTGTTCGGCGGTGGACGAAGAAGAAGAAAACACTTCTTCTTAAAAAAAAATTTATAATTTTATACATTACTATTTTTAACCTCACTGTTTATGTTTTTAAATTGGCCTCCTCCTTCAACGATGAGTAACATACATATATATATAATACAACTAGGTTTTCCAATTTTTTAAAATGCCAATAATACCCCTAATTATAAAATGGGCCTAAAAATGGATTTGGTAAAAATTAACAAGCCCAAACATATTTTTATTTGATTTTTTTGAGATAAAAATTAGACACCTAAAATTGTCAAAAACGGTAAAAGTTCGGACAATAAATTATCCGAAAAATAAAATAATTACATTAAAATAAACTACGAGTCTTGTAAATTAAAGGAAAATTATTGAAATGGTTAAAATTGAAATAAAATGATAATAAAAAATACGATTTTAAAACACTTACGAGTTAATCTGAGTCTTCAAAATATACGAAAAATTAGGAGAGCATTTTCATGATCTCGCGACACGTAGATTCATAAAGCGATGAGTAAAGATAAAAACTTGAAATGTTTTCCCGCTAATTTTCGCACGATGATGAATTGCTTTAAGATCTGTTTATAAAATCGAAATATCGATATCATCGACATATAAATAATTTAAAATGAATGCAATAAGCAGGCAGAGAGGTAAAAATGCATGAAGTAAGACAACAGGTATTTTATAATTAAAACAATGCAAACATCGATTTAAACTGACTTGTGGTCAATTTAAATACGACGAAATGATGCATATGCAGTGACTGAATGACTGTTTTTTTTTGTTTTTTTTTATCTTAAACATAATGCAAGTAGAAAAATAGCAGGGTAAAATTTGGGGTTATTGGTTGCTATTTAAATATCTTCAACGGATGATATGAAGATGATCAAGCTTCATATTATCGCGATCAGGAATAGTTAAATATCAAAAACAAAATTTTGCCCCGAGATGCAATGGTATCTTTGTGAATAAAATATAATGAGAAAAGTCTTGAATGCAATTTTTTGGACATATTTTTGAATTATGTATGATATGAGGCGAGACTCTATGGTAATTTGTGGTAATTATTGGGAGACTTGAAACTAGAAATTTGTGGTGAACAATCGATTTTAAGCGGATCTGAAGCTACATCGGAGAAATAAGCGGAAAGAGACAATCAGTTTAAGCGGATCGAAGCTACATCGGGGAAATAAAGCTGGACAAGACAATCGATTTTAAAGCGAGATGCGAAGCTACATCCGGGAAATAAACTGGAAAAGACAATCAGATTTTTAAACAGATCTGAAGCTACATCAGAGAGATAAACTGGAAAAGACAATCAGATTTTAAACATATCTGAAGTTACATCAGGGAAATAAACGGAAAAGACAATCGATTTCAAGCAGATCGAAGCTACATCGAAATAAAGCGGAAAGACAATCGATTTTAAAGAGATGCGAAGCTACATCAGAGAAATAAACTGGAAAAGACAATCAGACTTTAAACAGATCTGAAGCTACATCAGAGAGATAAACTGATAGGTACCAAGTAAGTTGGATTTTGACTGCAAGGTAAGACATTGATTGTAACAAGACCTCGGGAAAATACAAATGAGGATAAAACACTCTTGCTATGCATGATATATGAATTTTGTGATGCATGATATATAAATGATCTATGCATGTAGTATGTAATGCAGACGTTTATGACAATGGAGATTGACTCATTTGTGGAGGTAAGATGGGAACTCTGATTCCTCAACACGGAGAACACTGCCAACTCTGCTTGGAGAGAAAATGTCTTGAGGAACACTTGTAACACACTTGTGAACTGTATTGAAATGATGATCCTTGGAGGAAGGACTGCAACGCTGCTTAAGGATTGCCCCATATTAGCTGATTGTTGAGGATAAACCGATCATGGCTTCAACTCTTGAAATAACTTAGGGAAAGGTGCCGGTATAAGTCTTGAAAATGCTCTTGATTAAAACAATTCGATAGCACCTTGAGCAACAAATCTTGAATTGGTTCACAACAGGATCCGAAAGATACTTGCCCCTGATTAGGATCACTGACCAAGTTTCCTAACAGTTTGGACTTCCTTGATGATGAGGAAAACTTGTTTACAAGCAAAAATTGTTTATTCAAACATGGTAAATTTAATGCAAAGCTCATGCAAAAGTTTTGAAATAAAAATCATTTTTTGGAATGATGTTATTTGTTGTATAGGAAATGGATCACTGGTTAAAACACAGTGGTTTAAAAATTTAACGTGAAAGAAAACAGTATGGATATACCAAGACAGTTGGTTTGCAAAAGATCTTAGGAGTCATATTACGCAACCTCGTTGTAGTATGCTTTCAAAAGATTCCTGGCTTCAATTAGGTCTTTTGAGGGTCGTAACGTGGTCTGGTTCACAGTTTAAGAAACAAAGGATAAAGGCTCAAAATTTATTTGTACCCAACCCAATCTTCGTGATGTTCTTCAGCCCTACGCTCAGTTAAACTCAGATTGTGCATTTTGGTTCCAATAGATTTTGGGTTGCCTGTGATAGAATGATGATGGCTCAAAAGTTGATAGATTCTTGAAATAACAGTCACTTCTTTTTGCAACATTTGTTGTTCGAGGACTTTGGTCAACTATTTTTTTTTTTAATTTCGTCATCCCTAACTTTTGCTGAACGTTCGCTTTAGATTACGGTCGTGGATGCTAATTTTTATATATATTTTGGAAAAGCGGTGGCTTGACTTTTATGATTACGGGGAACCATCATCATTATTTTTAGACTTGAGGAGCATCTTCAACACTTCTTGATGTGTGCGAAGGAAACTGATTGAATACAACCTTTATTGAAAGGCGTCTTGAATGAGTGCACATCCGAATTAACTGAGAACTAACCTGCCCCAGGTTAAAATTGTGGGTTTTTTCGTATAGAAAGAAACTTCAACTTCTAGGCTCGAAGGGGTGGACAAAGGTTTAACTTCCTTATTTCTCCGGTGTTTGGGAATTGAAACAATGCACTATATCATCGACAAAGTTTTATTCACATACCAACATCAATTATGGGTATCTTGTTTTTATCATCCTCCCTCCAATCTTGCAAAAACAAAAGTTTGGTAAAGAAATTAAATAGGGAAAATATATATTTGGAAAGAAAGTAGCAAACAAAAATTATTTGAATCAAAAGAGTGCAATGCTCATTTCATTAAAATTAACTTGAAATTACAAACAAGATTTGAAAGCAATAATTTAACATAAACTAGGAAAATGCAAGCAGAAGAAATATGGCCTAGTGACTAATCGGTTACAAGGATGGTACATCTGTCTGAAACAACGGCTTTAGGAGGTGACTTGGGATATTCGACCCGTCTTGACCACTTTTCACAACATTGTTGATAACATTTGGCGGAGGATCTCCAAATTTATCTCCTTGCTTGATTAGCTCTTGAACTCTAGCCTTTAGTGGGTAACAACGTTCCAAATCGTGACCGACTCACGGTGGAACTCACAATGAAGATCGACACTGAATCGGATGGGAGAGGATGCGGAGGAGTCGAGAGCCTAGTCGTGATTAGACCTAGTTCAACCAAGTGAGGATACAATGCGGTGTAAGTCATTGGAATAGGGTCAAATGATTCCTATTCCTTGCATTATAGTTCGATTTTGTCCACCGACTTGGCGTTGAGGAATCTGAATTTGTTGAGCCTTGTTGTAGGAGTGATGGCATCTACTTGCGGTTGGTCATAGTATTGAGGCCTCTGACGAGGTCTTCTCCTTTCAATCGAGACAACATTAGTTTCACCATCTTTCTTCTTATGGAAGTTTCCAAAGATTTCTTGGCACCACTAGAGGATTCACCGACGACACTTTTCCTCTCTTGATTCCCTCTTCTAGCCTTTGGCCAATAGTCACCAAGTGCAGTGAGGCGGAGACACACCAATCATTTTCTCCCAATAGAAAGGGGATAAGGTATCCATAAACAAACCAGTGAGCTCCTTCTCGGATAAAGGTGGTTCAACTTGTGAAACCATTTCTCTCCAGTTAGCGTATTCCTTAAAAGATTCCTTATCACTCTGAGACATATTTTGTAATTGACGGCGATCAGGAGCCATGTCAAGATTATAATGGTATTGTTTCATGAAAGCATTAATCAGATCTTGGAAGCATTGAATATGGTCTTTCTCAAGTCCCATATACCATTTCAATGAAGCTCCACTCAGGCTGTCTTGGAAACAATGGATAAGAAGCTTGTCATTCCTCGTATAAGCAGACATTTTCCTGAAGTACATCAGCAAATGACTTTTTGGACAAGTATGCCCCTTGTATTTCTCGAAATCAGGAGTTTTGAACTTATGAGGCATAACCAGATCAGAAACCAAACACATGTTCTCTGCAGCAATACCAAAGACATCGTTGCCTTCCATAGCTCTCATCCTTCTTTCCAAAGTGCGATATTGCTCGGACTTCTTCAAGTTCATCAAAATCTTCTCGACTCACACTTGGAGTGTCGACCGGTAATCAAAGAGGATTCTCATAAGCAACATGCGGTAGGTTGATGCACAAAAGGTCGATGAGGAGCGTTATGCATGATCGGTTGAGGCTCGGTGGCTGGAGCACGGAAAAGCGGTCGGGAAGACTCGCCAACCATTGGAGTAGTTGCGATGGGTGGAGCGTAATTCGGGTAACAAATTCGCCAAGTAATGGCGGCATCGAGAAGGCGAGGATCAACAATGGTGAGACTTGAAAATTACAGTCCTTTGAGGTTGTTCACCTCAGCGATCGAGAACTTGCATCATTTGATAAGTCTAGTCATGCACGACTTCAACTCATCGATTTCCATTCGGACTTCTACATCGTGTTGCTCTTGGTATTCCATTCTTCTCTTGACGTTGGCTCTAGTTCCGTGCTTGTGCGGAGGAATCGGCTTGACGATAAATCAACAAGCGAAGATGGAGACAGGCGAAATGAGTCTTTGACAACTTGGATGTATGCATGAAATATCTGAGATGATGCATTGAAATGTAATGACATTAATGCAAAGATGTGATGAAATGCAATGTTACATATATAAAATGGAATGCAATATAATAACGATATGAGTTCACGGGATGTGAAACAGGATGGTGAGTAATCAAACAACTTAATTAGGTGGAATCCTATGATAGGATGGCTTTAAGCTTTCTACATAATTCCCCATAGGATGGTTCTAAGGTTTTCTGCTAAGTGTTTCTTGGAGTCTCGGATCCTTTTAACAAACACTATCATCACGAGAGGCCTACGTGGTAATAGTATTTGGAAAAGTATACCCCAAGAAACGGCTCTTAACGGGATACTCAAAATCCAAAAATTGAGCGTTTGGCCTCGGTTAGGACAACACGAACAAACTTAGAGTTATAGGTCATTTGTCCAAAGATTGATGTCCTGCGCTATCGCGGGCCAACGACCTCCTTAAAACAACCAACTCTAAGCCGGAGTCTTCGCTTCGGGCCAACAAGACAATGGAGTCAGGTGGACCTAGGCTACGCAACCCCTCTATTCCTAAAAAGGTGACCTAGAAGCCTGGATAGTGGGCTTATCTATGTATCAATAATCCCATCAAGAATTCCCACACAATGGATATATAAACAAGATAATAAAGCATAGAAAAATAAATAACTGAAACATAAACATAAGATAAAGTACAAAGAAGAAAGTAAAATAAAATAATAAACACACAACCACACAAAGAACTAAACTAGGGTTAACTCGCTTGAGAAATTGTCCCCAGTGAAATCAAGCAAAGCAACTCGTTTTTCAAAAACATCATTTAATGAATTTTCAAAAATGGTGAAATCGCCACCTAATTTTATTTGTTCTAAAAGAAGAACGGGAAAATATAGATAAAACCCACGAGAGAAAAGGATAAGACGGTCTACAAAATTAAGAGATATAGGTTCGGGAGTTGGTTATGCAAGGGGAAGGTATTAGCACCCCTCACATCCATCGTACTCGATGGTACCCATTTAGTTCAAAGTGTAGTTGTGTGTTAGTGTGAAAAATTTTACGATCTTCTAAGTTTAAAAATGAGAAAGAAAGAGAAGAAATGTTTTATTATTTTTGAGTTTGACACGGTTTTGAAACCGCGTGCCTACGTACTCCCTCGTGCAATGGGAAAGTCAAAACTCCGTAGTTCTTCTAAAAAATAATTGTTTGTTGATTGATTTTAAATGAAAAGACAAGTCGTCATTTTTAAAGGAGAAGACTCGTCTAACGTCCACAAGGTGTGATAAAGAATAAAGGACTACGCACCAACATGAGGGAGGGTTTGAGAACACCTCTAGTACTCAAGTGGAGAAGTCGAAAACCTTGGGAATAGAGGAAAGAACATCCCAATTATAAATGAATCATGTCTAATCTTGAAAAAAGGTTTAAAGGTAAAAGGTGCTTGGAGCGCACAAAAGTTATTGAATGTGTTGGAATTGATTTTAAATTGTGGATGACAAGTACCAAAACGTTGGGCTATCCTCTAACGATTCAATACTCGAGATTGGTGATTGAGGTCAACCGATCATCTCTCATCCAAAATCTTTATTATGAAAAGAGTGAGGTGAAACAAAGTTCACTTTTATTAAGTGTATGGAATAAAGTATTTAAGTCATTGGGTTACCCTCTAATGGCCCAAATACTCTACATTTTAATTAAATCGTCGGGATATCCTCTAACAATTTAATTAAATACCATAGCACTATGTTTTTTTATTTTAGAACATGGATTTGAAGTTTCTCAATTTATTGGGTTACCCTCTAATCAATTAGAAACTTCGATTTGTTTTAATCGTTGGGCTAACCTCTAACCATTAAAACAAATCTTATCCAAGTGTTCTTTTTTGTAGAAATTCATTTTTGAAAATAACTCGACGTTGGATCGAGGTTTGAGAAGAAGACTCGACGTTGGATCGAGTTTTTTTATTGAAAAGTGTTTTAAGTACTTGGTGAATGGAGAAAGAATCAGGATCAAGATAATTGTAAATAACAAATAAAATCGACAAAACCCATACAAGGTGGCCAACCTAAGTATAAAAATAATTAAATTACATGTGTACTAGCAAAGTGGGCTAGTCTACTATAACGACTAATTGGAACAATTAATCGAAATAGGCTCACCGTAAGAAGGCCGAGATCAAGCGTACATGTGTGCATGTGTGGTCATCATGACGCCGTAGCTTTGTCGACTTACGGGTTTAAAATGATTTACAAATATTAGTTTAAAAAGATTTTTGGTTTTGTGTAAGTGATGTTAAATTAAATAAAATAAATGTGCACTAGATAATTATTACAAGACTTGTTCTTGGGAGGGATACATGAAATATAAATGGGAATTAAGCGGTAAAATAAAATAGAAAGTGGTAAATTAATTACAACGCAATAAGGGGATTGGGATACTTTTTCCGAATGGGGATGAGTTGAAATTAAAAAGAAAACGGTAAATTGATATAAACATACAGATAGAAACTAAATGCGGTAAAACTTAAATATCGATTATTGTATTTTATTTTATTAATTAGACTAAACTATAAATATTAATTCTAAGAAATAAATATAATTCGAACTTATTATGAATTAATATGATAGAATATAATAATGACAGTATGTATATAATATATTTACAATACTAAATATATGAAATAAAAATAATATGTATAAAATATATTTACAGTATAAAATATAAAATAAAAAAAAATAATACTAAGTATAATTATATTTACAGTATAAAATATAAAATAAAATAAAAATGCAAGTATACTGTATGTACAATACTAAATATTAAACATTAAATAAAAAGTAGTAATATGAACAAGAGTATATAAAAATGTATGTAGATGCGACAGTATAGAATGTATGCTTGAACCATCCTGGATATCCAAAAATCGTTGAAGCTAATCAAAACAGCAGTATGGCGGTCTTTGAAACGGAGTAGAGAGCGGAGCGAGGCGTGGCGTGGCGAGAGGGGTCCGGTGGTAATGGAGGTGAAACGACGGAGAGATGGAGGCGGCGATGAGGTTTGAAGGATGGAGAGATGAAGGGGTTACTGGCAGGAGGGTCGCGGTTAGGGACGAGAATGGAAGGTTGAGAGGACGGCGGTAGCAGGGGGTTTCGGTGAGGAAGAGAGCGAAGGGTGGTGGCGTGAGAGCGGCTAGGGAGTGAGAAAGCGAGTGAGTTTATGTAATGTGGTGGGTGATTGAAAGAGATGGAAGTTTGGAGATGGGTGTACTGGCGGAAGGCAAGATGAAGGATACGGTGGTGAGGAAGCGGAAGGTGAAAGATCGGAGGGAGCGGTGACTGTTGGAAGATGAAGGTTTGGAACGGAGGAGCAGCGATGGTGAGAGTGAAGGAACAGGATGGGGGTTTTCGGATGGAATGGAAATGGAAGATGGTGAGGCAGGCTGTCGACGGTAGCGAGGGTGAAGGATGTAGCGAAGAAGAAGGTGGGTTTGCTACGGAGAAGAAACAGGGAGAGTGAGGAAGACGGTTGGAGAAGATGAGGATTGAAAGGAGGTTGCTTGTTCGGCGGTGGACGAAGAAGAAGAAAACACTTCTTCTTAAAAAAAAATTTATAATTTTATCTGTTACTATTTTTTAACCTCAGCCGTTTTATGTTTTTTTAAATTGGCCTCCTCCTTCAACAGTGAGTAACATACATATATATACAATACAACTAGGTTTTCCAATTTTTTAAAATGCCAATAATACCCCTAATTATAAAATGGGCCTAAAAATGGATTTGGTAAAAATTAACAAGCCCAAACATATTTTTATTTGATTTTTTTGAGATAAAAATTAGACACCTAAAATTGTCAAAAACGGTAAAAGTTCGGACAATAAATTATCCGAAAAATAAAATAATTACATTAAAATAAACTACGAGTCTTGTAAATTAAAGGAAAATTATTGAAATGGTTAAAAATTGAAATAAAATGATAATAAAAAAAATACCCGATTTTAAAACACTTACAGTTAAATACGAGTCTTCAAAATGTACCGAAAAAATTAGGGAGAGCACATTTTCATGATCTACGCGACACGTAGATTCATAAAAGCGATGAGTAAAAGATAAAAACTTGAAATGTTTTCCGCTAATTTTACATGATATTGAATTGCTTTTAACAGTCTGTTTATAAAATCGAAATATCGATATCATCGACATATAAATAATTTAAAATGAATGCAATAAGCAGGCAGAGAGGTAAAAATGCATGAAGTAAGACAACAGGTATTTTATAATTAAAACAATGCAAACATCGATTTAAACTGACTTGTGGTCAATTTAAATACGACGAAATGATGCATATCGTTGATGAATACTGTTTTTTTTTTTTATCTTAAACATAATGCAAGTAGAAAAATAGCAGGGTAAAATTTGGGGTGCAACACCCCACCAAAAGTTTGAGTTGGTTCATCCTGTCCTATAATAGTAACCGGGTTCTAGGAATCTCATATCATTGATCTTTCTCGTAGGCGTTTATTTTAATCGACGCCAGTGGTCGATCGAAAATATCCCAAAAGTCGATCTTAATGAGCGTTGCATCGAGTATCAACCAACCTTAGTCTGCACCAAAGCCGACCATCTCACTACCTTCTAATGGCCAAGATGGGTCAATTAAGGTTCTAAAAGTTTAGTTAGCGCTTGATGACACCACGCAGAAGCCAAATACTATCCTCAACTTGGGAATGAAAGTATCAGGACATCCAAAGTGTCACGCTAACGTAGCCATCATGTTGACCGTTTCGATATACGTCTAACGGTCGACGATTTATTGCTACTTACCTAAAAGGAAACCGGATCCGGTGTAGGATCCCCCAACAATATAATACCCAAGCAACCCTTAAAGATAAAGCAAGCAAGTCAAACAAAAAGCAATAAAGATGATCTAAAAATCCTTAAGGCATTCTCTCTTTAGGGTGTCTCCGCGGTCGCCAGATTACATGTCTGTGAACTAACTTTGTGGATTTTTGTATCGCAAATGTGCGGATAGCAAGAGTCGCCACCGACTTTTCTTTTATCCAATTAAGGGAAGGTAAAAGTACGAGAAAAGACCTTCGTTAGATTGAGTAAGGGAGAAGGTTATGAAAAGGGAAGGTATTAGCACCCCTTTCCATCCGTAGTTATCTACGGGCTCTTAGTTGCTCTTAGATCACTTTAAAATTGTGCTTTCTGTGTGTTTGACAAAAACGTTTTGAAAAGGCATTTCGCTTTGACTTTGTAATGATTCATGTAGGAATGTATACAAAGTGTTTGGAAATGTTTCGTTTTTGAAAAGAGTTTGAACTTTGACAAAAGTGTGAGGTGTGAAAAGTGTTTTGATAGAGCAAGCAACTAAAAGTCTTATTACCTACTCAGAATTGGTCGTTTTCGTGTTATTTACGTTCCTTTAGAATGGCGCTATCCATACCATTAGTTGGTAGGTAACTCCATTCGTTGGATGTAAGCGGGACATTCGAAGGGACATCGGATGGTCATAGGAAGCAACTTGTAGGAAGTATCCTAGCACATTCGAAGGGACTATCATCATTTTTCGTAGGTGACAATCGAGGGTCAAGATCATGTATTCGGAGGCGACATCGTGGGTCTATGATCTTTGTATCGAAGGGACTATGATGATTTGTTTTGAAGGCAACGGTGCTAGGATACCTCTACGTTCGAGGGACATGACCATTATGAATTCGTAAAGGCAACGAGAGAGAATTACCCTAAGGGGTGCGTGTGTGAAAGAGTGTGTTGAATTCAGATATTTTATCTTGGAAATTAGTGGGCTATGTTCAATTTTATCTTGCCATACACGCCTAATTACTAGCAGTTTATATGGTGCGGAAATTAAAATGCGGAAATGTAAAGATGCGGAAAGATAAATCCTACGCTATTACATGGCTTTGAGCAGATACATAATTTAACCGTGCGGAAAATAAAAGCCCTAATTAAAACTATTACATCCCATAAGCAGTTACATTATTGGAAAAAGGAAAAAAAAGTAAAAAGAATTGTCTGAAACGAGATAACCTGTGAAAAGATGAGAAAATCGGAAAATACGATGAAATCGAATAAGAGGAAAATGTTAGTAAAAATGCAAATTTTTAGATGAGAAAAATATTTCATGCTGGAAATAACATTAATAAGCTAAAATAATTTTTTGGGAATTTTTAGATGCAATTTAGTAATTAAAAACTAATTAAAAGTGATTTAAATGATAAATTAGTAATTAAATTAAATACGCATGCAAAATAATATTTTTTTAATTTTATAAATTAAATAAACATTTTCTGAAAATAATGCAAAAAGAAGAATATTTTTTGGTATTTTAAAATGCATGATAAAAATTGTAGAAATAAATTAAAATGAATGCAAAAATATTAAATAATATGAAAATATGAAAATATGAGAAAAATGCAAAGTTTGTAAAAAAAGGAAGCAAATTTGGTCCTGATGAGGTTCGAACAGGGGACCTGGAGGAGTATCTTTGCATAGTGAGCGCCTTAACCAACTGAGCCAGCGTGTCCAACTGTGTTTGGAAATCGGAGCGAGTAGATTACAAGCACGCGTCATTCCCAGGTTGCCTCGTCTCTGCGCCAAGCTTCGTCTTCCTCAATTTGAATTTTTGAAAATTCAGCGTCGGCCTTTGCTCGACGCTACAACCCTGGCTAAATCAAAAATCACATACAGATGATATAAATGAATTCTAAAACCATGGATCGATTGGAAACATCATTCCGAATGCAATGGTAATGGTCTCGAGGTCCAATTTTTCCGTTTTAAGGAAACCCTAATTCGTGGTCAAGAACCCTAATCATGGCATATCGTGTTTCCGGCCATAGAAATACAATTAACCTGCCCAGATCGCTTGCAAACTTCTCACTAATCACAAAAACAACAATAAAACATGTTAATAATGCATGATAATTGAAATACGATTTTGAGGAAAGCTTGACAAACCGCATTCTGATTTGCTCGATTCTTGATGGTTTTCAATGATGTAAAGGTCTGGAATGCTTCCAAGGATGTCAAGAAATGTGTTTGAATCCTCAAAAACAATTGAAACAGGCTGGATCGATGGTTACCAATTGCTTGCAAGCCACAAATTTTTTAAGCTTCAATAGGGTTTCTCCAGCCAGTTTTTCTACCCTAATTCGTGTGGCATGTGTTGTATATATATAGTAGATGGATTCAGAGTTGATTTGAGAAAGAATCAATCACTAATCAATGCAAAACATATTTGATTTTGTACCAAATCAAATTTCCATCTTTTTGATCAATTTTCAATCAAATCTTGCCATATCCAACCAAATTTCGAAATTTGCTGGCTTTATTGAGTTGCTTGGCTCTCAAGGAAGAGAGAAAAATCAAATTTGCATTTAATTTTGATTTTATACTTTATTTTTGAATTTAATTTGTATTTAAATGAATAAATTCCAAATTAAATAGAAAAATAAAATAAAAATCCGTGGCATTGGGCTTGGATATTCCTAATTGCATAAGGAACAAGTTTGGATGAAGAAAAAGTAAGCCCATTTGCAAAATTTTTGATTTTTAGAAGTATTTCTCTTTGTGCACTTCTTCAAAATTTCCCAACTTGTGAATGGTGTATCTTGCTCAATTTTCCATATTTATGAGTGTTCTTGGACTTTTTGGAAATCCCTAAGAGTCCTCTAACCAACCTTTTTGGTCTCATCTCAATTGGAGTTTCCATTCTCAATATATCTTCAAAACAAAATGTTGACTTTTTGTTGACTTTTGAAAAGGACCTGTAATGTTTTGGTCCATACCTCTCAAATGAAGCATTTTTTGAACATTCTTATGAGACATGAAGTTGTAGGGAATGGAATTTCCTTCAAAACAAGAGTTGGTGGAAAAATTTCTGAGAAAGCATGAAGAAGTTATGATCAGTCAAAGTTTGGTTGACTTTTCTCAGAGAAACCCTAATTTAGAAAGTTTGACTTTTGAGCAAATCTTGAGTTTTCTTGATGAATCATGATCAACCCTTGATCAAATGATGAATTTAACTTCAAAATGAGGATGTTGACCAAAAATTATGAAGTTTGACTGTATGTTGACCACAGTTGACTTTTTGTCCAATACAACTAATTTTCAACCATCTGAGCAGTTGTCTTGAGGAAACTTGACTTGTGAAGCTTAAAACTTGACATGGAGAACATTTGAAGCATATGAGGAGGCATGATGAACATTGGAGATGTTGGAAATCCATTTTGCTCTGAGAATTGCCAAACCCTAGTTTGGGTTGACTGTCTAGGAGAGGGTTTGTCTGATCAACCCTTGAGGAATCCTTGAGTATGGATGTATGGAATGTCTTGAGAAGATGGAGGGAAAATTTTGGGGTATGACAGACTGCATCAGCATTCACAGAATGCGGGAGTTCATCACCGTCCATGGTTGTGAGAGTCATAGCACCGCCAGAAAAGCTTCTTTTGACGATGTATGGGCCTTCGTAATTAGGAGTCCATTTGCCCCTAGAATCTGGTTGGAAAGACAGAATCTTTTTAAGCACGAGGTCGCCTTCTCGGAATTCACGAGGTCAGACCTTTTTGTCGAAGGCTTTATTTATCCTTCTTTGATATAGTTGTCCATGACACAGAGCGGTCAGACGCTTTTCTTCAATTAAGTTCAGCTGGTCGTATCTGCTTTGACACCATTCGGCCTCAGATAACTTAGTTTCCATGAGAACTCTCATTGACGGAATCTCAACTTCTACGGGGAGCACTGCTTCCATGTCGTATACTAGAGAAAAAGGAGTTGCCCCTGTTGAAGTGCGTACTGAAGTACGATACCCATGCAGAGCAAATGGCAACATTTCGTGCCAGTCTTTGTAAGTGATGACCATCTTCTGGACGATCTTTTTGATGTTCTTGTTGGCAGCTTCAACGGCGCCGTTCATCTTTGGCCGGTAAGGAGATGAGTTATGATGCTCGATCTTGAATTCCTCACACAATTCTTTCATCATTTTATTGTTCAAGTTCGATCCATTGTCTGTAATGATCTTGCTTGGAACTCCATATCGGCAAATGAGGTTGTTCTTGATGAACCTCACAACCACTTGTCTTGTAACGTTGGCGTAAGATGCTTCTTCGACCCATTTGGTGAAGTAATCAATAGCCACTAGAATGAAGCGATGTCCATTGGACGCTTTTGGTTCAATCATCCCAATCATGTCGATGCCCCCACATGGAGAAAGGCCACAGAGAAGAGAGAACGTTGAGTAGAGTCGGTGGCACATGGATCTTATCTGCGTAGATCTGGCACTTGTGACATCTCTTGACGTGTTTATAGCGATCAGACTCCACTGTTATCCAGTAGTACCCTGCTCTTAGAATCTTTCTGGACATTGCATGCCCATTTGAATGGGTTCCAAAGGATCCTTCATGCACTTCATGGATGATCGTGTCTGCTTCTTGTCCCGACGATCGAGCGAGGACCATGTCGAAGTTTCTTTTGTATAGTACATCTTCATTCAGGAAGAAATTTCTAGAAAGCCTCCTTAGAGTTTTCTTATCCTTGTACGATGCCTCGAGTGGGTACTCTCGTGTTTGAAGGAAACGCTTGATGTCGTGGAACCACGGTTTATCGTTGAAGACTGCTTCAGTTGCGAATACATATGCAGGTCTTTCAAGGCGTCGGATGCGGATCTTAGGCATATCATTCCAATCGTTGACTTTGAACATGGAAGATAGAGTAGCCAAGGCGTCTGCCATTCGATTCTGATCTCGAGGGATATGATGCAGTTCTACTTTGTTAAAGAAAGTCAACAAACGTCTTGCATAATCTCTGTAGGGAATCAAACCAAGATGATGAGTTTCATACTTGTCTTTGATTTGATTGATCACAAGGGCTGAATCTCCATATATGTCAAGGATCTTGATCCTCAAGTCGATGGCTTCTTCGATACCCATGATACAAGCTTCATATTCTGCGATGTTGTTGGTGCAATCAAATAGCAATCTGGCTGAAAATGGGATATGAGAACCCTCAGGAGTAATGATGACTGCCCCAATTCCATTGCCAAAAACGTTAACTGCTCCATCAAAAATTAGGCCCCATCTAGATTCTGGATCAGGACCTTCTCCGGGTAGCGGTTCGTCACAATCTTTCATCTTTAAGTACATAACATCCTCGTCTGGGAAGACAAACTTGAGAGATTTATATTCGTTGAGCGGCTGATAAGCCAAGTGATCGGAGAGAATGCTTCCTTTGACCGCTTTTTGAGCACGGTACTGGATGTCATACTCAGATAATAGCATCTGCCATCGAGCAATTCTCCCTGTTAAGGCCGGCTTTTCAAAGACGTACTTGATTGGATCCATTTTGGAGATTAACCAAGTCGTGTGATTGATCATGTACTGGCAGAGACGTTTTGAAGCCCATACCAAAGCACAACATGCTTTCTCGAGCATGGAGTAACGAGTTTCACAGTCTGTGAACTTTTTACTCAAGTAGTAAATGGCATGCTCCTTCTTACCAGTTTCATCTTGCTGTCCAAGCATGCAGCCCATGGAATCTTCTAGCACGGTAAGGTACATGATTAATTGTCTTCCTTCGACTGGAGGAATCAATATTGGTGGTTCTGACATGTATTCCTTGATACTGTCAAACGCTTTTTGGCAATCTTCTGTCCACACAACCTCTTGATTTTTACGGAGAAGCTTGAATATCGGCCCACAGGTAGCAGTCATTTGAGAGATAAATCTGGAGATGTAATTCAATCGTCCAAGAAATCCTCTTACTTGTTTTTCCGTATGTGGCGTGGACATTTCTTGAATAGCCTTGACTTTGTCAGGGTCAACTTCAATACCTCTTTGACTGACGATGAAACCTAGGAGCTTTCCAGATCTTACCCCAAAGGTGCATTTGTTAGGATTCAGGCGATGCTGAAATTTCCTTAGTCGCTGAAACAATTTCAAGAGATATTCTATATGCTCTTCTTCAGTGTCTGACTTTGCTATCATGTCGTCTACGTAGACTTCGATCTCTTTGTGCATCATGTCGTGAAAGAGAGTAGTCATTGCCCTTTGGTATGTTGCACCTGCATTCTTTAATCCAAACGGCATTACTTTGTAGCAAAATGTGCCCCATGGCGTGATGAAAGATGTCTTCTCCATGTCTTCGGGAGCCATTCTGATCTGATTATAACCAGAGAAACCGTCCATAAAAGAAAAGACGTTAAACTTTGCAGTGCTATCCACTAGCATGTCAATATGCGATAGTTGGAAATCGTCTTTTGGACTTGCTTTGTTCAAGTCTCGGTAGTCAACACACATTCTGACCTTTCCATCTTTCTTGGAGACAAGTACTATGTTGGCTAGCCATTGAGGATATTCAGAAGTGACGAGGAAACCTGCGTCGAGCTGCTTTTGAACTTCCTTTTTGATTTTGTCGGCCATTTCAGGGTGAACTCTTCTCAATTTCTATTTAACTGGTAGACACTCTGGTCTTAATGGAAAGTGATGCTCTACAATGCTAGTATCTAAACCTGGCATGTCTTGGTAGGACCAAACGAACACATCAACATATTCTTTGAGAAGATCTATCAGTTTCCCCTTGACGTTGCTGTCGAGTGAAGCTCCGATATTTACTTCTTTTTTGTCTTCTTCAGAACCCAAGTTGATTGCTTCCAAAGGCTCTTTGTGAGGTTGAATGATTCTTTCCTCGTGCTTAAGTAGTCGAGAAATCTCATCCGGGATCTCTTCTTCAACTTCTTCCTCGGCGACTTCATTGGGAATTTCAAAGTTGGGAGAGAGCATAGAGTTATCCCGTTCAATGGATTTGTCCATCTGTTAATCTGCATATTTTGATTTATGTTTGATTAATTAACTCTTCTTTTTTTCAATTTTGTTTTTTTTGAAAAAGTTAATGTGAAAGTGTATCAGATTATATATATATATATATATATATATATATATATATATATATATATATATATATATATATATATATATATATATATATATATTTTGAAGATTTTATTGTGTTTTTTAGGATTATCATTTCCAAGAAAGGGTAAAAATAAAAACAAACACAAAGTGTGGAATCAAAACAACGCGTTTATTTATGATTCACAATATGAAACAGGGCCCTAAAATACAAACTCATTTGTCTTGGGCGAGACAAAGAGAAATTATTTAAAAGCTAAAGCCTATAAAACATCTCTTCGCTTTGGGCGAAGCGAGAGTTCAAAACAAAAGCAAAGATAAGCTACTTAGAACTATGAACGTTAGTCCGAACTTCAACAGGTTTCCAGTAGTGGCGAACTCCTTGAAAGTCGAGGTACTCCGGTAGTTTTCCAGTTGGTTTAACCCTTGAGTAGACTTTGGTCGTTGGTCTTCTCCTGTTGGCATTTCTTGCGTGGATTTATGGGGATGGGATGTACTCTCCAATCCTCTGAGTGAAGAGACTCATTATCGGTGACACTTTCCAATTCGTATCCCGAATCGTATCCTTGATCCTCAGTAATCACATTGATGTAGTGATAGTTAGGATCTGGTTTAACAAACTCCACAGGTGCATTAAAGCAGAGATCTTCGTTAGGGACCTCGATTTGTTGATGAGATCGAGAAGACGTATGTAACTCTTCTGGTTGACTAGGGTACTCAAAAGAATCACCCCATCCAGTGGGCTGGATGTCTTCAATTCTGATTTTTGAGCTTTCCGGCGCAATGTATTTCACCATATAGTCAGACTTGCCACTTGGTTCTCCCAAGGTATCCCAAACTTCAGAAGGGATAGGTAGATCTTCATTCTTTTGTAGGGACATGCCTTTGAATTGCTCAGTTGGAGGATAGTATGGTGCATAAGATTCTTCCTGAGACACATATTCAGGGCTGTTTAGATAAGTGCTCCACTCTTCAGATCCAGAGAGATTGTCTTCATCACCTTCAATGGTAATAACGTTAACTTCTTGAAGAACAGGGTTTAAGAAACCCCCACTGTGGAATACTTCTTTGATCGGACGAAGTGCTTCATCTCTTTGCTTGTCTTTGGAGAATACGGGTGCGAACCCGAGTCCGACTTTTGTCTCGTTGTTGACAGGTTTGATTACTTGTCCCCAACCTTCAGCATTGCCATCTTTCACTATCTGCGCTGCTTCTTTATAAGAAGAGATAGATGATCTGCTTTTGCTAGTAGATTCATCTTCTAACGAATGTCCTAGGAGATGTGTCCCTTCAACGTCGTTGGCTGTGATGAAAGAAAAGCTGGATAAATGGCTTACTAGCAACGCTTGTTCACCGATGATGGTTACTAGCTTCCCATTTACTGTGAATTTCAGTTTCTGATGGAGAGTGGATGTCACAGCTCCTGCTTCGTGGATCCATGGTCTTCCTAGCAAACAACTGTAAGCAGCTGGCACATCCATGACCTGGAAAGTGATTTGGAAGGTATGTGGACCGATCGTCATCGGGAGATCGACTTCCCAATAACTGACTTCCTTGACCCATCAAAGGCTCTTACCACTATGTCATTGAACTTCATCGGTGTTCCTTTGTAAGCCAAACGAGCAAGAGTCATTTTTGGCATTACGTTTAAAGATGAACCGGTATCTACTAATACATTGGACAGGGAATCTGATTGACAAATCATTGAGATATGCAGAGCCAAATTGTGATCTTTCCCTTCCTCTGGAAGTTACTCATCACTGAAACTTAGATTATTGCAAGCTGTTATGTTGCCCACAATACCTCCAAACTGGTCTGTAGTCACGCCATGATCTACATAAGCTTGATCTAATACTTTCATCAAAGCTTCTCGGTGAGCTTCGGAGTTCAGAAGTAGAGATAGTATAGAAATCTTGGAAGGAGTCTGCATCAGCTGATCCACGACTCTGTACTCGCTTTTCTTGATTAACTTCAGTATCTCATCAAAATCTGTGTTGACGTTGGTTCTATCAGGCGGACCAATATTTGTGCTTGGATTAACAGCGGGAATCATTGTGGGATTCTCGGGAGATATGTTAACTGGATTTTGTCTAATAACATGAACGACAGGTGGTTTTGGTAGCAGCGGAGTATGTACTCGTCCACTTCGTGTTACTCGTCCGATCTCAGCTATGTTGACATTAGCTGGAAGAGTTGGCATGGGTTTCTCCTTCCCATCCTTTATCACAGTTGCATTGTATTGATAGGGAATTGCTTTGTTAGAACTGTATGGAACATGACCGGGTAGGCAAATCACCAAAGGAGACTCTGGTATGTTTGAACCGTTATATTCAATCTCCACATGCTTGGGTACATTGAAACAGGGGACGATAACGTTTACTTCGGGATTTTCCGAGTTGATATTTGAGACTAAAAGCTCATGCGGAAAATGCCCTACTGTATTCACGTCATAGTCATCTCTGTTTCTGTAGATCTGTATGTCACCAATGTCTAGCAATCGTTGAATGTCTGCTCTTATGGTGGGACACCCTCGAAGATCCTTGAAGCAGATGTCGCAAGCTGCGTAATCGTGTTTAGTGAAAACACCCATTGTATTGTACGTATCATGGAGATGTACCAAGTTTCCTCTGATCAGATTCACGTCTGTGACGAGATATCGATCTGTATTCCTTAGTATCAAATTCACCGTATGTCCACTATGACTGGGAAGTGGATTTTCTTGCACGTTTGGATTTGTATTTCTAAAGGAAAGAAGATTAGGCCTTACTAATCTCTGTACTTTAGCTTTTAACGCTATGCAATGCTCAAGATCATGGCCTGGTGCCCCTTGGTGAAAAGGACAAGATACGTCTGCCTTGTACCACCATGGCAATTTATCTGGTACCGGAGGTGGTGACCTTGTCTGTACAAGATTCCTTTCTATTAATGCAGGGTATAGTTTTGTGTACGTCATCGGAATTGGGTCGAATTGTGAGACCCGAGGCGCACGGTTTTGATTGTTAAACTGTTGAGCCTGTTGACGAGGCTGTTGAGTTTGTTGGAACTGCGGAGCAATTCCTGTATTTGGACTTGTGTTAACAGCGGGCATTATGGCAGCTACCTGTCGCTGTTGACTGACATTCTTTCGCGGTTTCCCTCGGAATACCATTCCTATGTCATGTTCCTTTTTCTTTGGAAAACTGGTTCCAATCCTCTTAGTTCCACTGGAAGATCCTGCCTCTTTGGTTAGGCGTCCGGTTCGAACTCCTTCCTCTAGCCGCATTCCCATGCTTACCATCTCGGTGAAATCTCCGGGAGCGCTAGTGATCATTCGTTCGTAGTAAAATGGACCGAGAGTGTTTAAGAAAACCTTGGTCATCTTCTTCTCTTCTAATGGTGGGTTGACTTGGGCAGCAATTTCCCTCTATCGTTGAGCGTATTCTTTGAATGTCTCTCTTTTCTTTCTGGGACATGGAGCGGAGTTGATCCCGATCGGGAGCCATATCCAAGTTGAATTTGTATTGTTGTACGAAGGCGTCACCTAAGTCATTGAATGTTTGGATATTCACACTGTCTAGTCCCATGTACCACTTCAGTGCGGCTCCGGTAAGACTATCTTGGAAGTAATGGATTAACAACTGGTGATTGTCGTTGTACGTAGACATTTTCCTAGCATACATCGTAAGATGACTCTGTGGACAGGAGTTTCCTTTGTACTTTTCAAAGTCAGGGACTTTGAATTTTGCAGGTATCCTTACACGAGGAACTAAGCACAGATCATGGGCGTTCTTCCCAAACAGTTCCTTTCCACGGATCGTTTTAATCTCAAGCTGCATTTTGAGGAGTTGTTCCTGGAGATTCTCCATAGAACCACGAGGATTCGTGTTATCGCCTGGAATATGGTGAACTTCTTCGTATGCAGTAGTGTGCACTACGAAAGCTGAGTTCGTCATGATCGGTTGAGAAACTGTCATAGTTACTTGCGGAAAAGTTATTCCATGCTGTGGAGTAAGTGTTGAGTTCTGCAAAGTATGTACTTCAAGCGTGGTTGTTTGTACTTGAGAAGTCGGTTGACGAAATCCGATGCCGAAATTGAAAGGCATGCCCCATGGATAACCTTCTGGCATACTGAAGGGTGAACTACTGGCTGCAACAGTTGAAACTGGAGTAGTAGTGACCTCTGAAATCACCGCTTGATTTTGACTGCTCGATGTCGCTTGCTGACTTTGCGCTGCTGCCAATGAATTGACCAAAGAAGTGAGTCTCTCCACCTCTTCTTGCAGTGTTGTTACTGTGCTACGAAGTTCAACATTTTGTTGCTCAAATCCTTCCATTACTTTCCTTCTTTTTGAACGTGTATTGTATGTTCGAGTTGGCTGTGGACGTGGTCGAGAAACTCTAAGACGCGACAACTTGGCGATCTTTTCCTTTCTGGAAAAAAATTCCAAAAGATCAAACTCTAGACAATAGACTCGATATACAAAGTATGATGCATGATTATGAATGCAAAGAGAAAGGAATTTCCAAAGAATTTACGCTAAAAGAGAATTTTCTGGCAAATATTTGGATGGAAAACACATATTTATTGATTATTGAAAGAAGATTACAACAATTTTGTTTTTGAGCATTGCTTACACAAATGATAAAATAAATGATAAAAAATTACAAACTAAACTAATTAATCGTCCTCGTTGGATGAAGATCCAAAGGCTTGATGTAGCTTCAACTTCAGGATTTCCTTCCCATAGTGAGCTTTCAGTTCAGCTTTCAGCTTGCTAATGACTTTCTTCCACTCGTCGGGAGCAGGATCGCTAGTTGTCATTTCCTCAAGCTTTCTTTTCCTTTCTTTGATGTATCTTTTGATCGCGTTATCTTTCTGGAGAATCTTCTCATCTTTCTCCATGAGCCATTCATCCTGGAAGTAAAGCGTCTTTTCGTGATCTTTGACCTGCTTCTTGAGCTTCCCATTTTCGAGATCAGTCTTAAGGAATTTGTCTTCCAAAGCCTCCTTCTCGAGCCTCATCTTGGCCAAAGCTTCTTGGTATTCTCCCATAGTCTCGACGGGAAAAATTGTTGATTTGGAAGCTGTTGAGAACATAGGTTCCTCATAAGCATAAGGCATTCGAAATTCCTTCGCTCTTTTCTTTACCCAAGAAGTGTAGATTTCCATAGCTACACAATTCTTTGCTTTCCCTTTTTCCTTCCTTCGGATGTGATGCCAAGCTCTGATCATTCTAGCTTTCAAACCTTGGAAATCCTCTCCTTCATGATAGAAGTAACTCTCTACTGTAAAACCAAGAGGTTTACTAGAGTTTGCGTATCCGAGTTGACGTCTCGCCAGAAATGGGTTGTAGTTGATTCCTCCTTTTGTACCGATGAGAGGTACGTTGGCAAATTCTCCACAGCTCTCAATGATTTCCATCTCATTGTCTGCCAAGGTATACCAATGGATATCGTCGTTTGTAAGAGACATGAGTCTTCGAGACCAATGCCAATCGTCTTTGTTTTCGCGGAAGATAGGAGATTTAGGCAAGTGTGAGACAATCCATTTGAAAAACAGAGGTACACAACATACGATAGTTCCATCTCCTTGACGATTCCTATGATGAATGGAGAAGTAAGTTTCACCAAGCAGAGTGGGAACGGGATTTCCAATCAGAAAGATCCTTATGGCGTTGATATCAACGAAACTTGGAACGTTGGGAAACAACACCAATCCGTAGATGAGTAAAGCTAAAATAGCTTCAAAGGCTACCATACTACCGGCTTTAGAGAATTTAAGAGCCTTCTCCATTAGGAACTTTGAAGTTAGTCCTAAGAGCTTTCCTTTGGTAGTTAGGTTTTTGTCTATCTCATATTTCTTTAAGTGAGTCATTGTTGCAATGACTGGTGACTTAGGAATGGCTTCCAAACCATTGAAAGGCACTTTGTCCGATACTGAGATACCTAGTATGTGTGCGTACTCTTCCAAAGTAGGCATCAACCGATAATCGTGGAAAGTGAAACAATGATAGACGGATCGTAAAAGCGAACGAAAGTTTTGAGAAGTCCTTCATCAACGTTAGTGTTCGAAATAAAAGAGTTCCATAGCATTTTAAACCGAGGGATCTTCTACCAAGGATGCTAACTCTTTAACTTCCCTACGTCGAATTCTAAAGCTGTATCTCTTGGTGAATCTTCCTCGGCGTCCATCACTCTAACCTAAAATATTTACAAAGAAAAATCTCTAAATTCTTTGGAAATGGGAAGAGAAATGAAGTTTTTGAATGAATGCATGAATGCTACAAACATGGTTAGTAGTTATACACACGGTCAAGCGTTGAAGTCACGAGCATGAGGCCAACGATAAGAATCAAACGTGGGTAAGTTCTAAGGGCATATTCATCGTGAAATGGGTTCTACGATAATCAGCTCAACGCTTCTCTTTGAAATATTATCGGTTTGTTGAATACTCGAAGTCCAATAATATTTTCAAGAAAAACTCGCTTTGATCGTAGTCTCGCATGACAATTATTCTAGGCTTACGCGAATAATTTCGCACTACATCCTAAATGGCCGGATGGGTTATGTGTTCTCACCACTCGACTTCATAAGTTCTCTTGAAAGCAAAATGTCTTCGCAAATACTTGCTAAACACAAATACTCCCAAGACAACCTCCAGAGAGGGATCTCAAATTAACTCCGTAAGTAAGAGACTTCTCACAAGTTAATAGGACTATACCCCACCTAGATCTTAAAATGTTTCTTAAACCGGTTAGGATTTCTTTCCATCAGATGAAATCGCGAAAACACACCATAAAGAGAAACAAACATATGCACATATGAAAGCTTAACCCCTTTTTTTTCTTTTTGAAAACAAAAAAAGCTTGGTGCTCTTGAGCAGAGTCACATTTTTTTGAAAATCAAAATTTTAGCGTACTCCCCAGCAGAGTCGCCATTTTTCCTGTTCGCGTTAAAAAGTGACGCGCTAGAGAATCGAATCTGAATTCGGATTTTCTGGCTCGAAACGATTTACTCTTTTGATTTGTTTATAAAGATTCCGCGAGCATCAAGCTTTATTATTTTCAACACAAGAAAAGATGATTTAATGATTATGAAAAAGGGGAAAGCTGTTAATACCCTCAATTGATTATGATATGTGTAACGACTAGCGCAAACTAAACGTAACACATTGGGGAGATTCCGGGTAAGGGGGTTTGTTATATAAAGGGAATAGATGGAGCACCCTAAATATATATAGTTATCTATAGCTTTATATATGAATATGTTTGATATGTTTGTGTGTTTTAAATTGCTATTTCTATGATTGGGAAAGTTTCTCCTTTGGGATTTTAAGAAGGATAGATTATGTGGGATCCTAGTGTTTGTTATTATTGTGCTCGCAAAGATCTGTGGATCTTCTGCATACATATCCCTTAATGGGAATCAGAGCATTTGTAGCTCGGATCTACAGGGATCTATGGTTTGTTTGGTCTGAGGGAGAAAGAAATTTGCTCGGCAAGGATGAGACCTTGTGCCTACGTATTCTCAAAGGGATGTTGAGAAAGTCAGAGCAATCGTAGTTCCCACTTATGCTAGTGGAAGCAACGGGATGTTAGTAAGAGACACAGAAAAATGTCATCTTAATGAAAAATGTATCTAATCTATTTCATCACATACATTTTGAAAAGTTTGATTGAAATCTTTCATCGTAAGTTATAGGTGTTTTGCTTGAGTGTACAAGCGTTACCACTTACATGTTTAAGAAAGATGTATGGAAATGACTGAATCTTTTAATTGTAAGCATTGGGTGTTTTGCTTGAGTGTACAAGCGTTACCACTTACGATTAAGAGATGTTTTTTGTTTGAAAAGAGTTTGAAAAGTTTTTGATTGTATGTGATGTGATAGATGAGATACTTCTTCCATAGAGATGATAGACGTCTAAATCTCGAGGAGAAATTGATTGGATTGGATGGATGCTTTTAAGAAGCCCATGGGTCCTTGTATTGTAAGCCCAAGAGGAGGCATTCCGAGGGTCATCGAGGGTCCTTGTATGAAGCTCAAGAGGAAGCTATAGGGTATGGCTGGCTTTGGCTTTAAAAGGGATTTCACCGGGAAACCATCCTTTTGGAATTAAGAGCAATTTCACCGGGAAATTATACTCTCAAGGTTCTATCCTAACGCGGGTGATTCTTTGTATTGGAAGCCCAATAGGAGGCTGTTAAGAGATTTCCTGGTCTCTTTCTTTGTATGATGCCTAAGAGAAGACTAAACTCAACGAGGAGTTCTTTTGAACGAAGCCCAAGAGGAGGCTGACTCAACAGGGGAGTATTGTCTTATATGAAGCCTAAGCGGAGGCTAAACTCAGATGAATGGGTTTTCTTATATGAAGCCTTAGAGGAGGCTGAACTCAGATGAATGAGTTACCTTGTACAAAGCCCAAGAGGAGGCTATTTGTGGGGAACCTGTTGGTTAGACTAGTTGTTATGTTATAACTAGATAGTTGTATAAACAAGTGTGTGTGTGTGATATGTATTCACATGAGTTTATGAAGGAAATATAAACAGATGCATGATGTTTATTTACAAGAGTTTATGAAGGAAATATAAACAAGTGTTCGTGAAACGAACGTTTAAAACGAGCGTAACTTGATTATTTACAAGTTTGAATTGTGTACAAGGAAGTAAGTATGTACACGAACGAGTATTTATGTACAAGGAGGTGTGGATGTACATAGGATGGTTGGGACTTACACCATAAGGGTGGCCCATTGGTTTAAAAGCAGTTTCACTGGGAATAATGCTCCTTTCAATACCAATAGTATTCAGTGTATACACAAGTGAAGTGAAAACAAACGATCGAAGTTTGTCTGTACTTGAGTATTTAAAAAGTATCTGTATTATGTACAGGTAAAATATTGTATGTATATGAAAAGAATTTGATATGTACAAAGAAATATGTATGTACATAAAGAATGTTGGGACTTACACCGTAAGGGAGGCCCATGATCGGTTAAGATATTTGAGAAAAAGCGAATTCGGTTTTATCGTTTAAATCGGATCGATCATGGAAAAGATGATAAGTTTGATGAAAAGTTTTGAAGAATGATTTTGAAAGTGTTTTTGAAAAGTGAAATTTACTTGTGAAAAGTTTTGAAAAGAATCGGGCTTCGAAAGTTTGAAAAAATCACCTTTAAAGGTGCTTTGAAAAGTACTCAAAAGTACCGTTTTCGGCTCGATAAAAACATAATCGGATGAAAGTTTTTGTGAAATTTTTTGACACTATCTTAAAATAGGCACATTTATTGACAAGTGTACAAAAAATCACCTCAAAATGAGGAGTTTTGATTGGGTTTTGAAAAAGTCAAAGTTTGTAAAAAAATACAAAAGTTTGGTAACAAAAATGGTCCCAAGGCTGCTTGAACCCGGGACCTGTTAGGCAAGGCATGGCATGAAAGTCTTACGAGTGAGCTGGCAACCGCTGGGGCGGCAATACATCCGTGTGTTGAAGTTAAACCAACTAAATATATTTTAAAACAGATTTTTGAATTTGAAAAAAACGCGCGCAAGCTCATCTTCTTCCTCCAATCTTTAATCAGCCATGGATTCTTTATTTCTTGATGAAATCAAATGATGTAAACATCAAACTTGGTCGTTTCAAGCCCAAGAATACGACGATGTCCTTTAATTTCATTTATTTTAAGCCTAACATGTTTGAATTTCTTAAGAACACGAAGAACCCTAAAACTGAATAATCTAATTGAAATCGTGTATGGTGAATGATTTTGTCAATTGATTGAGGGTTATTGATCGTTGATAGTGCAGAAACAAAATGGCTAAGAGTTTTTTTTACTGGAATCAAAGAATCATAGAGTTTGAGGTTCGTGTTCTTACCTGTTCAAGTTGAAATCGAAAATGGTGAAGGAGTGTTTCCAGTTGCGATTTTATGATCCCTGTAGCACCAACCGCTCCTATGGAAGGTGTGAGGATGGTCTGCACATCATGAATTTGCTTGGATTGTTCTGACCAAGTCGACCTGCAGTTAGCTCAAAATGAAACTTGAAATCGTGGTTAGAGATGTTACAGGTTGATGTTAATGGTTTGGATCATTCATATGAAGTATATTGATGATGTTTGGATGATCAAAACACCAGTTGCTCGAGCCAATGTTCAAATTCGATAGTTATGGCAGTTTTGGCAAGCTTGTGACATGAAATGCAAAAACTGATTTTCAGTGTTTCTTGGATTGATTTTAAGTTACAAACTAATTACATGTGATATTTACAACATGTTAGACACCAAACATCTTATGTTTCTTCACAAATTTTCAAGAATGCAAGATTTCTCAATTTTCACAATGTTACTTGATTTTTAAGAAAGAAGAGAGAAAGCATGATCTTGCATGGCTTTGGTGTGGTTTGAATTGCAAACAAGACCTCTATTTATAGGTCACAATTTCTGAAAGATAAGTGAGAAAGTTTGGCTTTGGTATTTACAAGTTGCCTTAGAGGGCAAGGAAGTCATTTTTGCATTAAATGCAAAAGGAAGCTTCCTTTTAACCATGGTTAATTCTTACCTTGATCCTATCTCATTGTAATTACTCTCCCTCTGATTTTTATCATTCCTATCTCACTTTGCAAGGTGGCATGCTTCTAGAAAGAAAGAAAAACTCAAAATGACCTATAATTTTGAAAGTTTGTACTTGAAAATCAAGGATTTTGGAGCTCTAAGTTTCAAAATCAAAAGTATGGATAGACTCCATGGATTTGATAGTTCTTGGACATTTTGAAAAGATTTTTTCAAGGGCTACAACTTTCATGTTTTGAGTTTTTTCCAATTCAAAGTGGAACTATGTGAAAAAATGCCATGAAGTTTGGAAAAAGTATGAAATTTTAACACTTGAAAAATTTTCTAAGTGTTGAAAATTTTGACTTTTTGTTGACTTTTCCAAATTTCTTGATTTTTTATGATCATGATGGGTCATTTGAAGTATTTTGATGATTGAAAAAGTTTTGTCTTGAAAAAGTTGACCAAAAGTCAAAGTTTGACTTTTCAGTGCAGATGAAATTTCATCAAATGATTCATAAATTGACTGATGAATTCTGTGAACTTCTGTGATGTTTTGAATCCAGAAATTAGGTCAACATGTTGTATCTAAGATATGAAGATCAATCTCCAATCAAAAAAGTTACTCATTAATCAGAAAATCAGAGATTGCTCATCCTCGATGAAAACCCTAATTGGTCGATCCTTGATAGATCATGAGAAAAATTTTGATATCTGAAGATCAGAGGTTGATGATTTGATCAATATAGATCAAATGAGGTGAGTAAAACTCAAACCCTAATTGATTGCCTCTTGAATCAGATGAAAATTTGATGAAACCCTAATTTTGACTTGTAGAAGCCACACCCGATTAATTCTGTTCTGAACTGTTAATGGTGCAATGATGCAAATGTAAGGTGGTATATTAGGTCAAAAATTGGGGTATGACAGGGTGAAAGGTAAAACATTCACTATTAATGATTTGGTCTGGAAAGTCATATTGCCCATGGACAAGAAAAATAAAACATTAGGTAAATGGTCACCTCATTGGGAAGGACCTTTTCGAATATTTAAGATATTTTCAAACAATGCATATGAAATCGAAGAGTTGGCTGATGATAAGCGAATCTTAAAGGTTAATGGGAAATATTTAAAGAAATATAATGCCTGCAGGAGATTCGAATAATAACAACATAATCGAAACATGATAAGGGAATGCCAAAATGGTAATATATATTGCCAAAATGGCGTTGTTTGATATTACAGACCAACATTCAACCAAAATTCAAGATTCATTAAACAAAAAATTTAAAAATATGCATTGTTCCTCAATCTTTTGAAAGTACTTCGAAAGAACTCAAGCCTTTGCTGAGTAAAGCGCCTTGCTCCTTCCAGGGTAGCAACTTCACCTTTAAGTTGTGTTGCACCCCAAAATTTGCCCTCCCGATTTTTATTTTAATTGGTTTTTACTTTACATTCATATGCATTATCATAACATTCACAATCATGCATTGCATTGAGCTACTAGGACGTGAGATTATAATTTTCACGTTAAGGCAATTTTATCGTACCCTTAATTATTTCTAAACGCCATTTGATCTTGAATGAATCCATTGGCCTAGTGGATATAAGGTAATTAAGGAGTAAAATAGTGGAAGGACCTAGGTTCGAATCCCACCGTCTTCTTTTTGGTTATTATTGACAATTCCTTTTTTTTCTTCCATCTTTTGCTAATTATAATTATAATAATTATTATAATTATAAGTTTTTTTTTTAAGTTTAAATTTATTATTGGCACCTTACGTTTTCTTCTCATTAGTGTTAGGTGATTTTTTTTTATTATTACTAGTGTTTTGTGGTTAGAAAGAAAAAATATATATAGAAGAATTAAATTCTATTCATTATCACCATCATCAGAGTATCAACCAGAGGTAAATTTCCAAAAATGTGAGAGATGAATCAAGTCCAAAATTTCAAGACAATAAAAACCAAATCTTCACTTAATTGTCATGAACCAATTCTAAATTGGAAGGTGGAACAAATAAAAACACACGATATTTCTAAAATGAACACAAAATATTTCCATTTACTCCTAATTTTCTATAAACTGCAACAAATCCGAAAATTTCCAAATTCAAAAGCTGCACAAAATCTTGCCATTAAATTCAAAAGCTCATTCTCTTCATTATAAAAGCAGTACAAATTAATCAAGAAAAACACAAAAAAAAATGGAGAGGAAGAACATTCAGTGAAAAAACCCAAAATACACGAAGAAATCTCGAGCAAAACATCCTCCTCACCTCAACACCGTAAGCATTCCGAACCAGACTGCCACCACTCCAACAACCGACAAACTTGCTGCCGCCGTCGACCATTGTTCCGGCCGCCGCCCCCCTCGGATCCGCCTCCGATCGCCTCGCCCCTCTGTCAGATCTGGTTTGTAGTTCTTATAATTTCTCTTCTTGATCAATTATGTGTTGTTGTGTTGTTTTTGGCATGATATAGATGTATCTTTGTTTTGTTAATGGATGAAAGGAGAGAAAAAAAATAAAATATGGAATGAGTTGAAAAAGCTTGGATCTGTGTATTTTGAGAAAGAAGGGAAACTGTAAAGGAGAACATGTAGCCTCTTGTTTTAGTGGTTGATATTTGTGGTTTTCATTTTTATTTAATTTTAATTGTTTTAACTCAAAATACCAGGTGCCATAATATGAATGATGAATATTTATACATTGAATAAGACAATTTTTTTTGCTTAAGCATCATACAAGGACGGTTGCTATTTTTTTTTTTTTTATTTCTCATTAGTTATTTACGTTAATTAGCAAATTAGCCTAAGCCCACCACTAGCCATACATTTCAATTCTAATTTGTACCCCTTTATTATTGTTTGTTTAACTTAATTAATAGATTAGTTACAAACTAATAATATTATAAAAAACAAAAAAATTGTGAACTCGTTTTGTTTTATTAAGCTTAGTTAAATAATTAAGATTAATTTAGTTATTAGGTTATTAATTTAATTTAATTTTTTGTTATTAAGAATAGGGATACACGTCCTCATTTTCATCATATTTCATTTTTTTTACTTTATTTTATTTATTTATTTTTCTTATTATTGTTTTAAAAAAAAACATATAATCTTTTATTAGAATTAAGATCAAGTTATCGGATCATATTTTAAGTATAGATTTTTTTTCCATTAAATTATTTTTTGCTAATTTGATTAACTTAGCGTTAGTAGTTTCTTTACTGTTCATATGTTTTCTTTTAATTAATTTAATCTATCCAATATGTTTAGTTAAGTTTGGTTTTCTTTTTTAATTTATTTCTAGATTTTGATCATTATTAAAAAATAATATAAAATTCATTAATCTTAGTTTATTTAGTTTTGATTTGTTAATTATGACTATTTAGCTAATATTCAAAAACAAAAAAAACATGCTTCCCTTTAGCATTAGGTTAAACTGTCTAACCAATTCAAAATTTCTTTTTCTACTAATTTAAGAAAATCAAGACAAATTTCAAAAAAAGAATTATATAGGCACTCTTTAACACGAATGAGAAACTAGATATTAGCCGCTACCACACGAGCTCACATAAGTTTATCGCTTAAAGGTGATCAATTTTAATTCCATAAAAAATACTAACCAAACCCATGAGAACTACGTAGACTCTGATTTCATCTCTTGGTGAATACATAGGCATAAAGCGCAATGCTTTAACGAGTCACTAATCACTAACCGTGACCAAATCTCTCCTTATTATCTATAATAATTTAGAAAATAGAGTAAGAAACCTTAGACAAACACACTTTAACCCTAAAATTAGAGAAGGTTCCCCTTGAGTATAAGGGAAGTAAGGGGTGCTAACACCTTCCCCTCGCTTAACCGACTCCCGAACCCTTAACTTGGTCTCGATTACCGCAGTATCCATATTTTTAGGGTTTTACTATAGTTTCCCCTTCCTTAGGATAAATAAACAATAATGGCGACTTCATTGAATTTTTCCTGCTGCGACAAGTTGCTCTGCAACTTCCATTTCGGCAAGTCCTTTGTTGAGAAGTTCTTCGAACTAATTGCCAGCAGTATTGGTTTCATATTCCAGTTGTTGTTGTTGAGCCTCCTTGACCTTTTGTTGGAGCTCTTGAATTTTCTTTTCCCAGAGAAGGATAGACTGAGCTCGAGCTTCAAAGTCAGTATTAGCTTGCTTAATATGCATGGCTTAGTTTTCGGCCTCTGTAGAGAGCTTCGAAGCATGCTCGTAAGCAGCATCCATGGCAGTTCGTTTCTCTTGGACCTTACTAGCAGCAAATTCGTCTTGAAGAAGACACCCAGTCATGTTATCCAACAAAGTTTGAAGTTCGAATAATATGGTGCTGACTTCTAGAGAGCAGGTGGCGAGGTTAACTTGCGTAAGAAGCTCCTTCATAGTGTAGCAAGTTGTACTATCCCTCTTGAGCACTTCGAACAACTCCACATCAAGGATTGTTCTCCTAACTTTGTTCAGGAGTACAACTCTATCATTTGAGGGCAACGGATCATTGGTCGAACTAGTACTAGCCCTAGCAATAGGAGTATCCCTTTGAGCTAGCTTAGCCTTCATATACCCAATTGGGTCATTTTGTCTTAAGAGGGCTAACTCCTTTTCAGTCATTTTAGATTGAGACGATTCGGGAAGTTCCATACGCAAGGGAGTCACATCCATCTCGACCTCCATAGGCTCATTAGTTTGGTCACCATGACCTTCACTTTTTTCTTGCTCATTATCTTCTTCATCACCAACCAGATCCACCACTTCGATATCATTGTTCTCACTGCTATTAACATCTGACTCTGTTCCATCAGTTGAACCATTCTGGGCTTTCTCTTCTTCTTCTTCTTCCTCAGATCCTTCCTCACCAGATTCTTCGCTCTCTTGAGAAGAATTAGCCTTTTCCTCTTCAGCATGAGTGACTTTTTGGCTCTCTTGAGGGATTTCGAGAGGAGACTTTGGAAGAGAAGTTTCTGGAGGAACCTCTGCAAATTCATGAGGCGTTGCTTCTTCTGTTTCCTTTAGAGGAGGAGAAGTGCCTTGGTCATCTTGCTGCTCTGAAGCCCCAGTCGGAACCACCATGTTGGAGGATCCTTTGTTTTGCACCAGGTTGCTGGAGTCCCCACGAGGAGAAGAGTTTATTAGAGCGGCAGTCTTTGATGGAGGAGTCGAAGTAGTGGGATTCTGGTTCGAAGTGTCCTACACAAGCAAAGAAAATTAGGAGTATGCACCAAGGTAATGAATAACTATATTTGTTAAAGATTCGAATTCAATTTACCTGTGGGTTGTCAGAGGAAAGGTTACTATCTATATGTTCCAACATTACGTTAGAGGTCGAAGGTGGAATTTTGGATTTTATTGAGGGAGCAACATCCCTGGAATCGAGTCCAGGAATGCTAGTTGGTTCAACGCCTTTAGAAATGCCTTTCTTCTGCTTCTTCTTCGAAGCTATTGGTGAATTTTCCCCAGCCTTAGGATTCTTCCCAGTGGTACTTGGTTTCCTCTTCTTTGGAGTGGTTGGTGGAAGTTTGTTAGTCTGAAAAGGTTTAAACATGAGTTAGACCTCAATCATAAATTTTAGTTTATTCGAAACATCAGGATTAACTGAATACCTTTGGAGTTGGAATAGTTGTTGTTGCTGGTGTTGTTGTTGTTGCAGTAGTTGTTGTTGGAATTGCTAGAGGCACGTTATCATCAGTTTCGATGGTTTGTTGAGAACTACTTCCTTCCTTAGCCTTCGAAGCAATAGTCTTTATCCTGAGGGCTGAAAATCGAAACAATTAAAGTAAAATGTTAAAAATAAAGAAATTAAGAAACATTTGGGATTTCCCAAGCATTCGCACCTGCGCCTTGATTAGATATAATCGACATGGCAGAAAGGTCATAGCGAAGATGTCTTGGGAAATTATGGAGCCAATGACGAGCCCATGTCACAGTCTCAAATGGCTTTAGTTTCTTTTGAGATTTGTATTTGAACATGTCTTTGCAAGTCAACCGCCAAGGGTATGGAGGAAACCAAGCCAGAGCCAGTTCTGAGGTAGGTAATCTAGGAAATTTAGGTGGATGCATTTCGAGTGCCAACCTATACCTATCCTCAGGTGACAACCCTGAAGGAAGTTTGAACTTAGAACTTTTTTCTTTAAATTTTTCCTTCAAGGTTTTGGACGCTCGATACACAGTGGTTTCCAAGCGCGTAGGATCATAAGTTGTTTCGAAATAATTCTGAAAAGCCCTAATCTCTTTGGCGTGAGTAAACATACCTTTCTTTGAGTGTACCTGCACATCGAACGCATCAGTTAGTTTCTGTTGAATAGTGAGTGTGTCGAACATATAAGATTGGTAGAACTTAGTCCACCATTCCAGAAAACCCTTCGCTGTAAAGTGTGTTGGTTCAAAAGGTATTAGTTCGAATTGAGCGAAGTCTTGGTACTGTTCTTGTTGCAGCTTGGCTTCTCTTACTTTGAAGGTTCGACCAGAAGTGATGGCACTCTGGGTTTGGAAAAGAGGTTCAGGGATTAACTGACACATACCAAATTGTCTGGAAACAAAGTTAGGTTGATAGGCAAAAAGGAAGATTTGGTTCTTGGTAAGAGTGATTCGTGAGGAGATTAATCTAGGGAGCAAAAAGGCTTTCCAGATATCTTGAATTTCTTTACTTTTAACAGCCTCTGAAAGAGAAATGGTGAACCATGATGGTCCATGAGTCCTTGAAGCGAAGGGTGCCATGGTTTCTTCAAATTTATGTCTCTTCGAGAAAATCATGATATACTGTGAGAAAAGGACTTTGAAGTCAGCTTTATCATCATTCGGAGTGAGTTTTCGCAACCTTGTACCTTCAATAATTCGATCCGCTATCTCTGGATCTTGTTCAACAATGGTGTCAGCAGTTGATAATGAGGATTCAAACATGGCGTTAAGCCATAATTGGAGTAACCAAAAGGGGCCAGCTAGAAGGATGTTTTTGGGAGTATGGGATTTCAAACTCGAAACAGCTGATCTCAAGCTTTCGTAAAGATCAACGAGTAACAGTTCACTCATACATACCCTCCTATTCTCATGTAAGTCTCTAGCTAAAGGAATAAACCTACTAGCTACCTGTAGGGACCTGCTACATAATACGTATCTTGATAACCACAAAGTGAGAAAGGCAATATGTTCCACATCTGGCACACTATCTCCTTCAGTGTGGTAATGGCTAATGAACTTGGAGAAACTGGCTAATTTGACATCAAAGTCAATGATACTGGAGTGTTCTTCATTATCAGGGATGTAAGTCTCTCCTACTGGTGACAAACCAGTAATGGCTGCTATATCGAAAAACGTGGGTGTTATCATCCCTCAAGGGAGGTGAAAGGTGTTGTAGGTGATGTCCCAGAAATATAAGGAGGCAAATAACAGAGGGTGACTATAGGTGAAACCTGGTTTCGACAGTTTGATCAGATTATAAATTCCTAGTTCCTCCCATTGATGTGATTTCTTGGCTTCTACTTTGGTGAGCCAATTTTGGTAAGCTATGTCGTAGAAGGATCGAAGCAGTTTAAAGTTGCTCTTCACATAATCTAACACAAAGGGATCTTTTGGGGAATGGTTGGAGTTTCTACAGCTTTCGAATCAGAAGACTCGCCTACATTATCAGTTCCTATCTTAGGGATATCCATCTTATTAAATAAGGGTTTGAAATTATAACAGACAGGGAAGATTTTCCTAGTATCTTTCAATATTTCAAAAACTGTAAGAGGACCCATTAGAGCAAACCTCTTTCTAGCAGCATTAGTTGGAATCGAGACGAGAAGAGCATTTCCTTCTCCTTAGAGATCATTTGAGGGATAAGCACAGATTGACCTTGATGAGTACCGACCTTGCTTTCCATAATTGTTCCTGTGTTCTTGCTTTTCCTCTTGGAAGTTTTCTTCATTTGGGATGATGTTGTTGAAGACATTGTTGAAGATTGTTGGAAGATTTAGGGTTTTAGTGAGAATAGAGGAAGGCAAAAGTTTCAGAATGTGGAAAAAAGGTAAAAGACTAAGTTGATTAGTTTTTATAGTGAGGAAGTTAAAACACTCACCAACCGAGGCTAGGATACGTGGGGATCGTGGGTTGGATCCGGAAGGAGGTGGCGTAAGTTAACATTGGTAATAAGCGTGATTAATGATAATCATTGTTTTGTAACCGCACCATGCCGTGATGACTGTTTTAAGACGGTTAAGAAATCTAAGAGGCGTCTTGATTGACGTGGTTGAAGTCATACACAGTAAATGTTATGATTACTCAAAAGTCACATCAAAATCTTGTAAATATGTTTAAAATAAGTATTCCTCAAAAGAGGTTCGAAATACATATTTTAAAGGGGCATTTTGTTGGCTGAAGATTTTGATATATGTGGTTCGAAGTGGAGTAATTAAGTTCGAAATGAAACGATATTAGTGTTCGTTGGAATAAAGTAAATGTCACAGTTCGGAATGGAAGAAATGGTTCTTCGAATAGACATGTCAAAGCTTAGAGCTTCGAGTGACAGTTGTGGAGATATATTTAAGGAGCCTCAAAGTGGTAATGAGACTGTGTCTGTGAAATGAGTTCGAAGCGAATATTGTCAAGGCATTTGAAATTCAAACGTAAGCGGGATATCAGAAATTCAAATATATATTGGAGCGATTCAAGAGCGTGGAAGCTAGAGAAGCGATGCTCACATGTTACGAGCGTGGGATCTTATAAGCGAGACCGTTATGGTCGAAGTAGTATAAATAGAAGTCTTAGTGTTAGGATTTCGTGTGTCATATCTATTGTACAAAATTTAGTAAACATTCAAAATACCACATGGATAGGGAAACGAATGCTCGAACAATGTCGTATGATAACACCAAACATTTATAATTCGGAAACTCTTTATCTTTTCGATCTATCTTCCATTTTCATGTCAATGTCATTTAAATACTTTTACATTCAAAGTCATTTACTTATTTCTTGCATTTAAACGTTTTCTTCTATTCGAATCCTTTACATTTCAGAAACTCTTTTACATTTCATGCTTTTATGTTCATGCTTTTACGTTAAAGTCTTTACATTCAAAGTCATTTACTTATTTCTGCATTTAAACATTTCTTTGCAATCGAATCTTTATTCATTCAATTTAGTTTCATGTTTCTTTACTCGATCATGTCATTAGATTCTTTTAAAATAGTAATCGAAGTCAATTGAATGTCTATAAAACACTCTAAATAAAATCTTAACTATGAATACCAGTTTTGCCATTAGATTTATCCAAACGACCAATACCCCATAGGATCAATCTAGTCGATCCTGCAAGTTACCAGAGAGATTAAATAACAGTCATTAAAATTATTTGATAGTTTGGAGGACTAACGGTTGTTTACCAGAAATCACTGTAAACAGGGCCCTAGCACGCATTTGGTTTTGATAATCTGATTTTCAAAAAATAGCATCACTTATATATTTACCATTGTGTCATTGTAAACGAATGTATCACCACCCCAGTGGTTAACCATGCGCGCGCTAGTCCTCTCACTCTCTTAAGGCGTGAGTTCGATCCCTGCCTTTTGCTAAATTTTTCAATATTTTTTTGATTTTCACAGGTACCACATACATACAATTGGAGGCGTGTTATTTACAACACATGCAGATGGCGCAGTAATCTTATTTTGGACGAATGACCTATAGGTCCTGGATTCAAGCCTTGGCAGGACCATTCTTATTTTTTAGTACCTATTTCCTTCATATTTTTCTATTTCTCTTATTTTCTCACCAATTTAATTTCTTTTCAAATAATTTTAAACTATTTTCTAAAACCCTAAAAAATATTTTAACTTGATATTTAGGTTTTAAAAACCATTATTTAATTTTTGACACAAAAACATTTAATTTTCTTTGCATTTAAGATATTTTTCTTAATTAAATTCTAATTAACTTAGAATTAAGGTTTTTCTTCATTAAAATCAATTTCTAATATTTTTTTCTTCATTAAAATCAATTTCTAAAATACTTAAAACAATTTTTCTACTCTCTATTTATTTACTTCGCACTTTAAATTCTAGAAATCGTTGTATAGGTCGCAATGTTTTTTATGATAGCATAGATTTATTTTTTGCCTTTACTTTCCGCACCTCCTATTATGTTACTGCCCCAAAGCCTTGTAATAGCGTAGGGTTTACTTTTCGCATTTACTTTCCGCACATTTATTTTTTGTACATATATACATTGCTTAGATGTATGGTTAATATGATTGCATGCTAAGACGAAAATCAACCGTTAGATCACCTTAAACATTCACGATCAAGATATTTGAATTAAACACACTGTGCACACACACACCCTTAGGGTATCCTCTCATGTTGCCTTCAGATTAAATAGTCATGTCCCTCAAACATAGAGATACCATTAGCAAAGTCCCTCAATTCAAAATCATCACAAAGAACATAGTCCCTCGATGACCCTCGGTTTTGCCTACGAATATATGATCTCGTCCCTCGGTTGTTCCCTACGAATAATTGATGATCGTCCTTACGAAATTGCTAAGGTATCCTTACAATGTTGCCTTCAATGACCATACGATGACCTTACGATTATCCCTTCACATCCAACGGATAGGGTTACCTACCAACTAATGGTATGGATAGTGCTATCCTAAAGGAGAAGGAAAATAACAAGAAACGACCATTCTGAGTAGGTAATAAGACTTGAATTGCTTGCTCAATCCAAATCAAAAAACACTTTTTATATTCAATTTTTTTTCAAACAATACACTTTGTATACATTGCAACGAGAATCATTACAAAGTTAAACAGTTTCCAAATAAATATTTCTTAACACTTCTTATACATTCTTGAGGACTGATACAAGAATCATTACGAAGTCAAAGAGAAATAATTTTCAAAAATACTTTTCAAATCACACACACAGAAAGCAAATTTTCAAAAGTGAGCTAAGAAATTAAGAGCCCGTAGATAACTACGGATGAAAAGGATGCTAATACCTTCCCTTTTCATAACTACCTCCCTTACTCAGAATCTAACAAATGTCTTTCCTGTTTTTTTAAACTTTCCTTTATTGGTTAAAAAAAGTCGGTGGCGACTCTTGCTATCCGCAACATTTACGATAAAACCCAAAACAAACAAGTCAGTTCTCCCACCGTGTTACAATTGCAAGGATATTTTTGTAATAGCGTAGATTTACTTTTCTCGCACATTTACTTTTCTGCACCTCCTATTATGTAACTGCCCCAAAGCCATGTAGTAACGTAGGACCTTTAATTTCCCGAAGATAACTACGGATGGAAAGGGTGCTATTACCTTCCCTTTTCATAATTACCCCCCGAACTCAGAATCGATAAAAGGTCATTCCTGTTCTTTTCACCTTTCCTTTATTGGATAAAAGAAAAGTCGGTGGTGACTCTTGCTAAACTCAACATTTGCGATAAAATGAAAAATAAACAAGTCAGTTCTCCCACCATTTTGCACCAACATTTAAATAGAGGGAAAGGTCAAGTGGGATAAAATCACCAGAAATGTTGAGGCGGGACAATGGTTCTCTCAGAAATAGAGCATTAGCAACCATAGTCACTAGACCACCAACACAAATCAGATCATGGGTAGCCTGGGCAATGTTCTGCAGGTTAGCTAGCATAAAGGATGCCCCGACTACCATTCTGGACTGAAATACACAAAACATGATAAAAAAAATATTCCTTGGACACTAAGGTATCATTTTGAGGTTTTCCAAATAGTGTGAACGCTAGAATCATGTGGAAATACCTGATGGTTGGGTTATGAATCTCAGATGAATGTTTAGGATTAGGGTCCTCCTTACGTTGGTCAGAAATCTCCCCCCAAAAATAATCAAGTTGTTTATCCATAAGATAGTCCTCTTGGACCGCGGTGAAAGCATCAACACTTACAAGGAAATCTAATAAAGCAGCAAGTTCACGGGTCGTGAATCTGTGGGTGAAGCCAAACAATCTGAAGGAAACTACTCCTCTAGCCAATCCTATACCAATGTCAGGGATGCAAGGAACTGAGGAACTCAAAAGTCAGGTTGTGGTAGGTAGGGTGTTGATGATGGATGAAGTAGAACCAACCAATATGGTTAAACATGTAACAGACACTCTCCATAATACCCAATGTTGTCAAAGCAGGATCATGTGCATAAATGGTGGGACACATCTCTCTGAATAAGGATCTCATAACGCCTTCGCTGAGAATCGATCTCGAAGGTAATTGGCATACTATCAGAATAATCCATATCTAAAGTTAGTTAAGAATTGGTGTGTGTCCTGAAAGTAAATCAAACTAGTTTTAAGTTAGCATTGGCCTAATGCCTAAAAATAAAAAAGAAGATAAGAAAAGAATAAGAAAAAATTATATTCAATAAAATTTTTAAGAAAAATTTAAGAAAATAAATAAATTAAAATTTTTTAAAAAATAAAATTAAGTTAATAAGTGGGTTGCCTCCAACAAAGAGCTTTGTTTAACGTCGGAAGCTTGGTGTAGCACGGTGGGAGAACTGACTCGTTTGTTTTGCGTTTTACCGCAAATGTTGCGGATAGCAAGAGTCACCACCGACTTTTCTTTTATCCAATAAAGGGAAGGTGAAAAGAATAGGAAAATACCTTTGTTAGATTCTGAGTACGGGAGGTAATTATGAAAAGGGAAGGTATTAGCACCCTTTCCATCTGTAGTTATCTACAGGATCTTAATTGCTTAACTCACTTTTGAAAATTTTGTTCCTGTGTTTGTGTGGTTTGAAAAGTATTTTTGAAAAGTATTTGAAAAGAATATTTTGCTATGACTTCGTAATGATTCTCGTTAGAATGTATACGAAGTGTTTGGAAATATTTGTTTGGAAAATGTTTAACTTTGTAATGTTTCTCGCTGGAATGTATACAAAGTGTTTGTTTGGAAAATAGTTTTTGAAAATAAGTGTGAGGTGTGAAAAGTAACTTTATTTGATTGGAGCAAGTAATAGACTCTTATTACCTACTCAGAAAGGATCGTTTCTTGTTATTTTCCTTCTCCTTTATGAAAGCGTTATCCATACCATTAGTTGGTAGGTAACCCTTTCTGTTGGATGTGTAGGGACAATCGTAGGGTCATCGTATGGTCAATGAAGGCAACATGTAAGGATACCTTTAGAAATACGAAGGGACGATCATCACTTATTTTTAGGCAATAACCGAGGGACGAGATCATATATTCGTAGGCAACATCGAGGGACTATGATCTTTGTGATGATTTTTGAATCGAGGGTCTTTTGCTAATGGTACCCCTATGTTCCAGGGACATGACCATTGTATTCGAAAGGGAACAAGAGAGGATACCCTAAAAGGGTGCATGTATGAAAGAATGTGTTTGATTCAGATATGTTATCTTCAAATTAGGGTGATCTAAGATTGATTTTATCTTGCCATACAAACCCTAGTTAACATACATCTAAACAAATTAATGTTCGCATGAAAATAAAGTGCGAAAAGTAAATGTCCTACGCTATTACATTGCTTTTGGGCAGTTACATAATTGAGGTGCGGAAAGTAAATTGCGAGAAAAGTAAATCTACGCTATTACAAAAATAAACTTTACGACCTCTACATCGATTTCTAGAATTTAAATGCGAAATAAAGTAAATAAATTGAAACAAAAATATCTAAGGATAAGAAAGAACATCTAAACCCTAATTGTAAAAAAAATAAAAAAAAATTTTAAATTTTTTGAAATCGATTTTAGTTAACACAACCTAATTTCTAAGTTAATTATTAATTAATTATGAAAAATAATTTAAATCATGAGAAAAATAAATTATTTTTATGTCAAAAATTAACTAAATGTTTAATTAACCTAAATCTGAAATTAGAATATTTTTGTGGTTTTTGTGGTATTTTAGAAAATAGTTTCAAAGAATTAAATAAAATAGAAAAGAAATTGAAAAGAAATAAGAAAATAAGAAAAATATGTTAGTTTTTTGGAAAAATAGAAAAAATATATGATAGAACCAGGGATCGAACCCAGGTTCTAAAGGTCACACACGCGTCCTCCCTGCCATCTGAGCTGTGGTGTTTTCGTGTTAGTATAATGGAACAAATAGAATATAAGGAAAAACGTTTTCTGAAAATATTTTCAAACCAAAAGCGCGCGCTGGCTTTGTCTTCCTCGATTTGAATTTCCCACGAATATTACCCACGTCCTTTCCGTGGGTAAACCTATACCAACGACTCTTATCCGTACCTATATCCCTGCAACTTTCAAAAATCACAAATATGCGATATAAATTTAAGAGGAAGCCATGGTTCGACTGTAAATTGCTTTCTGAGTTCAATGGTACCATTCGTTTGGTCCAATTTTTCCTAAATTAGGAAGCCCTAATTCAAAGCTTTAAACCTAGCAATTATAGATTCATGTACCTGTAATGAAACTCAAATAAAACTATATGGACAACATCGAAATCATGTTAGTAACACAAATATGTGAACAATTTATGCTAAAAACTCATGTAAATATGAAATTGAAAGTTGAGAATATTTGAGGAAACCGAAAATGTGTTCTTACGTTTGTAACACGGTGAACTGACTTTGTAGGATTTTGTATCGCAAATGTGCGGATAACAAGAGTCGCCACCGACTTTTCTTTTATCCAATTAAGGGAAGGTAAAAAGTACAGAAAAAGACCTTCGTTAGATTCTGAGTAAGGGAGAAGGTTATGAAAAGGGAAGGTATTAGCACCCCTTTTCATCCGTAGTTATCTACGGGCTCTTAGTTGCTCTTAGATCACTTTAAAAATTGCTTTCTGTGTGTTTGACAAAAATGTTTTGAAAAGGCATTTCGCTTTGACTTTGTAATGATTCATGTAGGAATGTATACAAAGTGTTTGGAAATGTTTTGTTTTTGAAAAGAGTTTGAATTTTGAAAGAGAAGTGTGTTGTGTGAAAAGTATTTTGATAGAGCAAGCAACTAAAAGTCTTATTACCTACTCAGAATTGGTCGTTTTCGTATTGTTTTACTTTCATTTAGAATAGCGCTATCCATACCATTAGTTGGTAGGTAACTCTATTTGTTGGATGTAAGCGGGACATTCGAAGGGACATCGTATGGTCATAGAAAGCAACTTGTAGGAAGTATCCTAGCACATTCGAAGGGACTATCATCATTTTTCGTAGGCGACAATCGAGGGTCAAGATCATGTATTCGGAGGCGACATCGTGGGTCTATGATCTTTGTATCGAAGGGACTATGATGATTTGTTTTGAAGGCAACGGTGCTAGAATACCTCTACGATCGAGGGACTTGACCATTTGAATTCGTAAAGGCAACGAGAGAGAGAATTACCCTAAGGGGTGCATGTGTGAAAAGAGTGTGTCAATTCAGATATTTTATCTTGAAAATTAGAGTGAGCTATTGTTCAATTTTATCTTGCCATGCACGCCTAATTACTAACAGTTTATAGGGTGCGGAAATTAAAATGCGGAATGTAAAGATGCGGAAAGATAAATGTCCTACGCTATTACATGGCTTTGGGGCAGATACATAATTTAAACTTGCGAAAAACAAAAACCTAATTTAAGCTATTACATCCCATGATCAGTTACATTATTGGAAAAAAAGAAACGATAAGAAAAAAATCGTCCGAACGAGATAACCTGTAAAAGGATGAGAAATCGGAAAATACGAGAGAAATCGAACAAGATAAAAATATTAGTAAAAATGCAATTTTTTGAATGAGAAAAATATGACATGCTGGAAGTAACATGAATATGCTAAAATAATTTTTTGGGATTTTTTGGATGCATTTTAATAATTTAAAACTAATTAAAATTGATTAAAATGCTAAATTATGAATAAAATAAAATATGCATGCAAAATAATATTTTTTAATTTTATAAATTAAATAAACATTTTCAGAAAATAAATGCAAAAGGAAAAATATTTTTGATGATTTTTAATGCATGAATAAAAATATTGAAAAGAATTAAAAATAGATGCAAAATATTAAATAAATAAAAAAAATATGAAAAGTTTGTAAAAGAGAAAAAACCAAATGGTCATGCCAGGATTCGAACTGGAGACCTTGGCTTCATAGCATCCATGCCTTGGCCATCTGAACCAACGCACCCACGTGTTTGAAATCCGGAGCGAATGGAGAAAGAACAAGTGTCGCTTCCAGGCTTCATCGTTTCCGCGCCAAGCTTCGTCTTCCTCGTTTCAAAAATTTGAAAGTTCAGCGTCGGCCATTGTTCGACGCTACAGACCCTGGCTAAATCAAAAATCAAGCACACATAATATAAATGAATTGTCAGACCATGGTTCGATTCAGGACATCATTCCGAATTCATTGGCAATGGTCTTGAGGTCCAATTTATCCTAATAAGCAAAACCCTAAATCGAACTCAGGAACCCTAGCAATGGAAATTCGAGTTTCAGACCATAGAAATACGGTTAACTTGCCCAGATCGCTTGCAAACTCATCACTAATCACAAAAACAACAATGAAACAAGTTAAAAATGCATGATAATTGAAATACGATTTTGAGATTTTCTTGAACAAACCGAATTCGGATTCTCCAATTCTTGATGGTTTCGAGCAATGTGAGGGTCTGGATCGACTCAAGAGGTATCAAGGAATGCAATGGACACCTTAGAATCGATTGAAAACAGCTGGAACTAGGGTTGCAATTTGCTTGTGTACCACGATTTTTTGAGTTGCAATAAGGGTTTCTCCAGCCAAATTCTCTACCCTAATTCGTGTGGCATGAGTTATGTATATATAGTAGAAGGATTTGGAGTTAATTTGAGGAAGAATCAATCATTAATCAATGCAAATCAAATTTGATTTTGTACAAAATCAAATTTTCATATTTTGATCAATTTTCAATCAAATCTTTCCATACCAATCCAAATTTCGAAATTTGCTGGCTTTGTTGAGTTGCTTGGATCTCAAGGAAGAGAGAAAAATCAAGTTTGCAATTAATTTTGATTTTATACTTTATTTTTGAATTTAATTTGTATTTAAATGAATAAGTTCCGAATTAAATAGAAAAATAAAATAAAAACTCGTGGCATTGGGCTTGGATATTCCTAATTGTATAAGGAACAAGTTTGGATGAAGAAAAAGTAAGCCCATTTGCAAAAATTTTGATTTTTAGAAGCATCTCTCTTTGTGCACTCTTTCAAAATTGCCCAACTTGTGAATGGTGTATCTTTCTCAATATTCCACATTTTTGAGTGTTCTTGGACTTTTTGGAAAGCTCTAAGAATCCTCTAACCAACCTTTTTGGTCTCATCTCAATTGGAGTTTCCATGCTCAATATATCCTGAAAACAAAATGTTGACTTTTTGTTGACTTTGAAAATGACCTGTAATGTTTTGAGCCATACCTCTCAAATGAAGCATTTTTTGGACATTCTTGTGAGACATGAAGTTGTAGAGAATTGAATTTCCTTCAATAAAAGAGGTGGTGGAAAAATGTCTGAGAAAGTATGAGAAAGTTATGATCAGTCAAAGTTCAGTTGACTTTTCACCTAGAAACCCTAATTTAGAAAGTTTGACTTTTGAGCAAATCATGAGTTTTCTTGATGAATCATGATCAACCCTTGATCAAATGATGAATGTAACTTCAAAATGAGGATGTTGACCAAAAATCATGAAGTTTGACTGTATGTTGACCACAATTGACTTTTTGTCCAATACAACTGATTTTCAATCATCTGAGCAATTGTCTGAGGAAACTTGACTTGTGAGGCTTGAAACTTGACATGGAGAATCTTTGAAGCATATGAGGAGGCATGAAGGACATTGGAGATGTTGGAAGTCCATCTGTCGAGAATTGCCAAACCCTAGTTTGGGTTGATTGTCTAGGAGAGAGTTTTGTCTGATCAACTCTTGAGGAATCTTTGAGTATGGATGTATGAGATATCTTGAGAAGATGGAGGGAAAATTTTGGGGTATGACAGCTGCCCCTGTTCAATCTTCTTGTATTGGAAGGTTAGATTGACATACTTGTCTTTCGTGACCTGAAGGTAGAAGATGATTGAACACTCGAGTACACCTGAAAATTTGCACTCGCTATTGGTGGATGATGCGGGAATGGGCTTCTGATGCCATTTGGAGAAGGTAGAGACTTATTTGGGGATGATTCGTATGCTAGACTCGAGGTTGTTGATAGGAGGAGAATCGTCGGAGATGGGCTTGAGATGCCATCCGAAAGGTCGATCCGGGGAGTGAGCCGTCGCTAGGCTCGTAGTCGCTTCGGAAGGAGCATGGAGATGGGCTTAAGATGCCATCCGGAGGGAGTCGTACGTTAGACTTCGTGCTCATATTTGAATGAAGTTATTGGTTTGTATTGATTTTTAACCAAATATGAAGCATTCTGAAAGCGGAGAAATGTTGATAAGTAGTCGGAGATGGGCTTAAGATGCCATCCAGGGCCACTGAGTCGTACGCCAGACTCTGTAGTTGCTGTTGATAATAAGAAGGATTCAGAATAGATCTTCGTGCTGATTACTCTGAGGGGATAGTAATTTGGAAAAGTGTGGATATCGTCCCTGTTGTGCATCGGGTATTGATCCACTGCCTGTTATCGGCGGATAACTTGTGATCGTTCGGATAGGGTTTCCCGTCTGGCTTCGGGTAATAATCCTGGATCCGTTGTCGGAGGACAATGAGGGCGGTCGTTCAGATAGTTTTCCCGTCGAGATTCGAGGCTTAATCCTGGACCAGTTGTCGGAGGACAACTAGGGGCGGTCTTTCAGATAGTTTTCCCGTCGAGATTCGGGGCTTTATCCTGGACCAGTCGTCCGAGGACAACTAGGGGCGGTCTTTCAGATAGTTTTCCTGTCGAGATTCGGGGCTTAATCCTGGACCTACTTGCGTCAGAAGTGATTTCCACCTGTTTTGGAGAAAACAAGAGAAACTTTGATAGAATATTGTTAGTCTTATGCAAAGTATGATGCATGACAATGTATATGAATGACATATGCATGAATTATGACTTTATGAGTAATGCATGAATGATAGATGTTGTGGTATTTCAAAACATATCCATCTTGAAGAAGATGCGGATGTTCTGTTTGAGGATTTCTGACTTCTGCTTGGGGATGGAGATCCTGAGAAGAAAAGAACTTTGATCCCTCCGATGCACTATCTGACCAAGTCTTGGGCCTAGATATTGTTGAGGAAGGTAGAGATTGAGAAACTCATTGTTGGAGATCTCATACATAGACCGGGGAGAGTCCGGAGGCAATCTGTTGGGGATCTTGTACGTAGATCCTGTTGGGAAAAATTAGGAGGCGCTCTACTGGGGATTTTGAGTGTAGATCTCGCTGGAGAGCGTTTGATGGTTGTTGGGAGACCGGGTTGGGGCCCGTTGGAATCTCTGACTGGGGAATAGAAGATGTAGATTTTCTCCGGTGCACTATCTGACCAAGTCTCAAGTCTGGATACCGCTGCTGGAGAAAAGAGGAATTGTTGAGAGATATTCGATGATAAATACCTCGTGGGGATGAAGTGTTCCGCTTGGAGACCGATGTAACATTGCTTAGTTGAGTGGAATCATTGTTCGGGGACTAACGTATACTCCGCTGGGGAAGGTTTGTTGTGAGTGACACTGCTGTGGGGATCATGCTCTGTGGGGAAATGCATTGGTGACTTTCGTTGTCATCTCAATTCCTAGAGCCTGTAGTAACTACTTTTGTATGTCCACTTTTCGCATGTTTGTGAATAGATTCTTATTGTCAAATGCATATAATCATTCAAAGCAAACGTTGGACTTATTGCAAACGACAATAGGGAAAAATGTAAAGAGAAAGAACTTGTATTCATTTGAAATGTGGCGTATGGCCAATTAGTTTGTACACAAGAAAGGTAAAAAGCTATGCGGAAACAATCTCGTTAAGTTCCAACCATGCTAGTACTCATATATTTCAACTATCTCATCTCCTTGCTGTCAATAGAAAGTGAGCAGACTGATCTTCGCCATTTGAATCTTGAATCTTGATAGTAGTGCAGGCGGTGTGATCTGGAAGAGACATAGTCGTGCGCTTAAATCCTAACTTTTGCCTAGACCGCCCTTTCGGGTTTTCAGTCCTCGGATACCCTTTTTTGCCCAAGCCGCCTTTTCAGGTTTTCGACTTGCCGGGTGTACATGTTTTGTATATATCCTTAACTTTTGCCCGAACCCTTTTGGTTAGCCAAGATGCCCTTATTTTTGCCTAGGTCAGTCGACCTAGCGGTCTCTTCATGCGTAGTATTTTTTGACTATGTCTGCGTTCACAGGGTGTGGGAAGCCTTCACCATCCATGGTGCTAAGTATCATAGCTCCGCCGGAAAATATTGTCTTGACTACAAACGGTCCCTCGTAGGTGGGAGTCCATTTGCCCCTGGGATCACCTTGTGGAAGAATGATGCGCTTGACTACTAGGTCACCGACTTGGTAGACTCGGTGCTTGACCTTCTTGTTAAATGCTCTGATCATTCGCTTCTGACAGATCTGTCCATGGCAGACGGATGCGAGTCGTTTCTCATCAATCAAATTAATCTGGTCAAGGCGAGTCTGGACCCAATCGTCTTCACCTAACTCTGCGTCCTAGAGGACTCTGGTTGAGGGTATCTGAACCTCGATGGGTAGGACTGCTTCCATACCATACACAAGAGAAAAAGGGGTTGCCCCTGTTGATGTTTGTACTGTAGTGCGATAACCGTGAAGAGTGAATGGTAACATCTCATGCCAATCCTTGTAAGTCACTGTCATCTTCTGTATAATCTTCTTAATATCCTTGTTGGCGGCTTCCACAGCGCCATTCATCTTAGGCCGATAAGGAGAAGAATTGTGATGCTTGATCTTGAACTGCGTGCAGAGTTCGGTGATCATCTTGTTGTTGAGATTAGAGCCATTATCTGTGATAATCCTTTCGGGAGTGCCATATCGACAGATAAGATTATGCTTGATGAATCGAGCCACAACATTCTTGGTAACAGATGAACGAGGTCGCTTCTACCCACTTGGTGAAATAATCAATTGCCACAAGGATGAAGCGATGTCCGTTGGGCGGTGGGCTTGATTTCTCCAATCATGTCAATGCCCCACATTGCGAAGGCCGGGAGTGTTAGGACATTCGGAGGTAGAGGTGCGTGCACTTTGTCGCATAACCGCACTTGTGACAAGATCGAGCATAAGCGGTGACAATCGACTTCCATGGTGGACCAATAGTAACTGTTCTCAAAATCCTCTTAGCCATGGTGTGTCCTTTGGAGTGGGTACCAAATGCGCCTTCATGTAACTCTTCCATGATACGTATTCTTTTCTCGATCTACACGGAGTAAGCACAAGTCGTGGTTGCGCTTGTATAAGATGTCGTTCGAGGAAGAATTTGGATGCAAATCTTCTCATGAACTTCTTATCATTGACGGATGCTCTGCGGATATTCACGAGTCTCAAGATACCTTTTCACGTCATAGTACCAAGGTTTCTCTTACGTATCAAGCTCATAACAATATCTTGGTTACGAACTTCTCGATGATGATCTCGGGAGCTTCGTTGTCCCATCTGACTTGGAACATAGATGACATAGTAGCCAATGCGTCTGCCAACTGATTCTCTTCTCGTGGAATGTGATTGAAAGTGATCTCTTCGAAGTAGGGGATCAAACTCGAACATGCTCTCGTCTGGAATAAGATTCGGATGCTTCGTATCCTCTCGACCTTAATCGGTGATCACCAAAGCGAGTCTCCATACACATGTAAGAACTTGATTCTTAAGTCAATAGCGACTTTAATACCCATGACGCACGCCGATTCGGCCATGTTATTGGTGCAAGCGAAACATAATCTGGCGGTGAAAGGCGTCGTCCGCTGCAGGATGTAATAATGGCGCCAATGCCATTGCCAAGTGCGTTGAGGCTCCATCAAAACCATGGTCCATCGGGATCCTTGTTCGTGTCCTTCGTCCGGGCTGGTTCTTCACAATCTGTGACTAGTAAAACATCTTCATCTCGGAAATTGAACTGCATAGACCGATAGTCATCTACGGCTTGATAAGCCAAATGATCGGCTACACCCCTTTGATCGCTTTAGAAGTGTCTTGGATGTCGATTCGGTCAAGATCATTTGCCATCTTGCTATTCTTCGGAGAGAGCTGGTTTCTCAAATATGTATTTTATCGGATCCATCTTGAAATCAACAAAGTAGTGTGAGTCAACATATCTTGTCTTAGTCGGCGAGCCCAAAAAGCGTTGCAAGTTTTCTCGATTGTGAGTATCTTGTTTCACGATCGGTAAACTTTTGCTAAGGTAGTATATGGCATGCTCTTTTCGACTGCACTCGTCATGTTGCCCCAACACACACCCATTGAATTCTCTAACCACTGTCAAGTACATGATAAGAGGTCTTCCTTCGGCGGGCGGCATTAGGATAGGAGGATTCTGTAGGTACTCCTTGATTTTGTCAAAAGCGATCTGGCAATCATCATTCCATTCCACTACTTGATCTTTCTTTAGTAACTTGAAGATTGGCTCACAAGTAGCAGTTAGATGTGCAATGAATCTGGCAATGTAGTTCAATCGGCCCAAGAAACCTCTGACTTCTTTCTCGGTGCGGGGAGCTGGCATTTCTTGAATAGCTTTAACCTTGGCGGGGTCAACTTCAATACCTTTACCACTGACAACAAACCCTAAGAGTTTTCCGGATCGGACTCCAAAAGTGCACTTGTTAGGATTAAGTCTTAGTCTGTACTTCTTCAACCTTTCAAACAGTTTCTGCAAATGATCAAGATGTTCTTCTTCAGTCTGTGATCGAGCTATCATGTCGTCGACGTAGACCTCTATCTCGTGATGGATCATGTCGTGAAATAGTGTCACCATAGCTGATAAGTGGCGCCGCGTTCTTCGATCCGAGCGGCATAACCTTGTAGCGAGTGCCCCACTGTAACAAAAGTAGTCTTCTCCATGTCTTGAGCCATTTTGATTTGATTGTAACGGAGAAACCATCCATGAAGGAGAAAACCTTATCGGTGTTGTCTACGAACATCAATATGAGGAAGTGGAAAATCGTCTTTCGGACTTGCTTTGTTCGGATCTACGTAATCCAAAACATTCGAACTTTGCCATCCTTCTTACGGGCACCACATTTGAAACCCATTGTGGATAGGAAGTATGACTAGGAAGCCGGCGTTGAACTGTTTCATAACCCGACTTTGATTTTCTCGACATCTCGGGACGCATGCGAACCTTCATTTCACCGGAGAAAACCTTCTTTTGTTGGCAATCGGTGTACCACAATATCAATGTCTAAACCAGGCATGTCTTCGTATGACCAAGCAAAAACCTCAATGTAGTCTCGTAGCATCTGTATCATCCTTTCTTTAACACTGCTCTCAAGACCCGCTCCTATCTTGATCTCTTTTCTGTCTTTGTCAGTACCCAGATTCACAACCTCGACTTGCTCTTCGTGTGGCTGTATAACTTGCTCTTCTTGCTGTAGCAATCTGACAAGTTCTCCTGGCACTTCACAATCTTCCTCACTTTCGTCTTCGGCTTGGTAGATCGGATTGTCGAATTCATATTTAGCAATAGCATAGCTGTTATTAACGAGATTCGAGTGATTCTGTTGTATCACGTGGTGTGTGTAAGAAACACATAGCTTTTGGAGGGTGATAAAGTAAAGAAAGAAAACAAACAATTGAATGCAAAATTCCAACGAATTTATTGAATGAAAATAAAATGATGAGATAATAACCCTCAAAACAAGCCATGATGCCGGGTAAGGCACTAGGCTTTAGAGTTTATTGTTCAAACATAAAAATATGAAAAGCAAAACAAAAACAAGAGCAATTACTCCGGCTAAAGGAGATTGGTATGACGTCTTCACCTTCCAATTCTTGAGCCCATGATCCGAGTTGGGAAGATCCACTTGCGATGTCGGTATTGTCGTCGTCTTCTATAGCATGGATTCCAATCGGCCGATGCGAAAGGAAGTTGGCGGCACGTTCGCGTATCATCTTCGACCCTTGATGGTGAAGCCTAAACCGTCTTGTCGGTTTGAAAGGAAGATCGGGAGCGACCCCAACAAGACTACCTCCTTGTTCAAGCAGCTTAAGCATCTTTCAGTGAGGCCATCCTCGGCGGAACTTTAGCAACTTCAGGAGTGACAGGAGAGTCAACAGGCATGACTCTGGGTATTGTTTCAAAATCTTGACAGGGAGTTTCAAAGAATTCACCCTCCACCTCGAGGTATCGGAATGACTGTAGATGACTGACCATATATTCCTCTTCACCACATACTGTAACAACCTTCCCTTTCACTGGGTACTTCAGCTTCTGATGTAGGGTAAAGGTAACAGCGCCTGCCCCATGTATCCAAGGGCGTCCAAGTAGGCAAGAGTAAGCGGGACGGATGTCCGTGATAAAGAAAGTGGAATCAAAAGTCTGGGAACCGACTTTAACGGGCAAAATGAGCTCTCCAAGTACTGTTTGCTTCGAACCATCAAAAGCTCTCACAATAATGTCACTGGGTTTCAGGACCAACCCTTCAACATCGAGTCGATCAAAAGCAGTCTTTGGTAGGATGTTCAAAGCAGAACCAGTATCCACCAAAACATGAGATAATGTAACGCCCTTGCATTCAACAGAGATGTGCAAGGCTTTGTTGTGTTTCCTTCCGGTAGGAGTCAAATCAGCATCAGAGAAGCCTAGGCCATTGTTGGCAGCCGCTAGCAATACAAACTTCAAATTGATCAGTGGTAGTGTCCTGCGGTACGTGAGCATTCTTCAGAAACTTCACCAAGGCATTAGCATGAGCCTCAGAGCACAAGAGCAGAGCAAACATGGATATCTTGGACGGAGTCTGTCCCAATTGTTCCACAACATTGTAGTCACTCTTCTTGATAATCTTCAGAATTTCCTCCATTTCTTGTTTGGAGGTGTCCTCAGGAACTTCCTTTGGTACTTGGTGAGGATGAGTCACTGGTTCTTGGGGATTGGATTGAATAGCTGGCATGCAAGCTGGGGTCGCAGTGTCCTTTGGAGGAGAGATTTCTGGAGAGAAAACTCTTCCGGTTCTGGTCACCTTACTTGATCCGGTGATGTTGTCAACGTCAGGAATGGTAGCTTCAACTGTAAGATCTTCAATGGTCAGGGGGTCTTGCTTGACACCATGATAGTAAACATCAGCTCCATAATTCCAAGGGATAGCCTTGTCAGAGGAATATGGAACTGGTCCGGGAGAAGTAATGATGAGGGGTGCCACTCTAGGCACAGGACCAGCAGAGGAAATCCTTATTGTGTTAACATCAGCATAATCTTCTGGGAAATCGTCACCCCATCCGGTTACCTTAACATCTTCAATAGGAATCTTGTATCTCTCAGGAACAGTGTACTTCACCATGTAATCATACTTTCCACTTGGCTGCCCCAAGGTATCCCACACAGATGGTGTTGTTTCATTCGCATTGTCAATCTTCAATTTAGACATTTCATCACACAGCTTCTGCACAGGTGGTTTCAGAAATAGTATCTCGCGGTTATTCATCATGCACTGGACACGTCTTCTCAACCAAGCACAACCATCAGGTGCGGATGGGCACCAACGACAATTCTCTGGGCATCCTGGATTGACACCGGCTTGTAGCAAATTCTTCTTAACAGTCGCCAGAGGAATGGTCAAGTCATCTATGTTGAAAACATAAGTATCTTCTCCAACGGCATTGGAAATCTTGTCATGGTTAGGCATAGGCGCGTTGATCACATTCGGAGTCTCAACAGGAGGATTAAACTCAATCTGCTTAGCTTCAATCATATCTTGAGTCTTGTTCTTCAGAGCCCAACAATCATCAGTACTATGTCCTGGGCTATTGGAATGGTAAGCACACTTAGCATTAGGATTGTATCTCGGAGAGGAAGTATTGACACTCTGAGGAGGATCCCTCAAGGTAATCAGCTCTGCTTTCAACATGTGTTGCAAGGCTTGCGACAATGGCATGTTGATCTTCGTAAAATGTCTTCGTGGCGCGTTCTGGTTACGCGCGTTGTCCCGCTGAGGTTGTGCTGATGTAGGATTGGAGATCACAACTGCCCCCACAGATTGAGCGCGGTCGGTCTTGGCTCGGCTTTTCTGACCATACATAGTATTAGCTTCTTTCTTACCACCAAAAGATCTCTTCGCAGCATTTGAAGATGGTTCTACATGAATCTTTCCACTCTTGATACCAGCTTCAATACGCTCGCCTGTCAATATCAGCTCGGTGAATCCGGCTGAAGAGTTTCCGATCAGATGATTGAAGAACGGGCCCGTCAGTGTTCCCATAAACATATCAACCAACTCCCTATTGGACAAGGGTGGCTGAACTCTGCCTGCTAGATCTCTCCACTTCTGAGCATACTCCTTGAACTTCTCATCACGACCCATAGACATACTTTGTAGTTGCATGCGAGTGGGTGTCAATTCAGCATTGTACTCATACTGTCTGTAGAAAGCATCAGCTAAGTCACTCCAAGTACGGATACGGTCGTTCTCTAGCTGATAGTACCATTCCAACTGGGTTTCAGACAAACTCTCTTGAAAATAGTGCATCCACAACTTTCTGTCATCAGTGTGGGGATTGATCTTCTGGATATAGGACTTCAGATGCAGCTTAGGACAAGACATGCCATCATACTTAGCAAAAGTTGGAACTTTGAACTTGGGAGGAATCACAACACCAGGGACAAGACTCAGATCATCAAAATTCAGCCCGGACATTTTCAGGTTTTCCACAACATTCAAACGGTCTTCAAGTTGTTTGTACTTGTCATCTTCATCAGAGTATTGGCCATCATCATAGACTTTTTCAGGCTCATATTGACTACCTTCACCATCACCCTTGTTACTTTGCTCATCCTCCTTCTTGACACTTCCTTTAGAGAGCTCAATTCGACTAACCACTCTAGGACCTCCTTTGTAGCGTCTGCCCATGTTGAGAAGACCAACAACCTTCTTCTTTCTGTTGATGAGCTTCTTGGATCTTCTTGGCCTTGGACCAAGGGTGAACATCTGCCGAGCATTCGAGCACGGAGATCTTTGGTTTGTTCAAGAGCCATTTCTGCTAAAATAAATAGCGAGCAAATGAGAAAACCAATCTTCAATGTACCTGTGATGCAATGTTATGCTATGATATGCAATGTTTATGCGGATGCAATGCAATGTTTTCAAGGACCTTAGAGATTTAAATTTGTTAAACAAGCAATGAACAAACATTTATTAGTACTCTTTTATTATTCTTTTCTTTTTAAGTACAAAAGATAGTTCAAGACAAGAACAACGAAAAGCATAAAAATCAAAGCTCTAAGTCTCCATGGCGCTTCCTCTTCTGCCGAGGTAGGCGTTGATGCTTCGCTCCTCGTGAAGTAGCTTGGTCAACTCTAGCACTTTCTTCTCACTTGCATAGCAGAGCTTCAAAGGTATCCTCTCTTCCTTGAGCTGAATCCGGATCTCTTCAAGTCTTCAAAATCGGAGGCATGTCGGGATGGAGAACAGTATAGGACTCGTCACCTATAGCAACAGGTTCCATAATTACTGGTAGAACAGGCGTGAATGGCATCATGAGGTGTTGATCTCGAGCTCGCACCCATTTGAGGTAAGGTTCCCAAGGAATGGAGTTATGGTGCCCCAAAACCTTGGTATCAGTCTTCTTTACCATGCCCCAAGCGTGTATGAACCTTCGTCGGTAATTCTGGAGATCGTGGTTGTAGTCGAACACAATATCTTGGAGAAGGATATCATGTGGGCCATCTCTTTGAGCAAAACCAAACTGACGTAAAGCTAGAGAAGGGTTGTAAGTAATACCTCCCCTTATACCAAGTAGTGGTACATTAGGGAATTCTCCACAACGCTCAATGAAGGTGGAATCCTTTTGAGAGAAAAGACTCCAACGGATGTCTGAATGAAAGAGTGACATTAGTCTTTGAGACCATTTCATCCTTTGTTCATTCTTCAAAACTGATGGAGGGAGGTGCGAAATAAACCACCTCGAAAGTAACGGTACGCAACACATGAGAGTTCCTTGTCTCTTAGTAGTACGAGTGTGGAGAGAATGTAGAATGTCTCCAAGTAAAGTAGGCACTAGATTGCGGGTAAGGAATAACTTGATGGCGTTGACATCTATAAATTGATCTGAGTTAGGGAATAGAACCAAACCGTAGATTAGCAAGGCCACAATATCTTCGAATGCATGGAAACTCATAACTTTGAGGAATTCTCGGGCTTTCTTAATCAGGAATTTGGCAAGTAAACCCTTAACTCCACTTCTAGTTTCCCAATTGGCTTCAATGTCTGAGCGCTTAAGATGTAAGGTAGATGCGATGTCTTCGTACTTAGGAACCTTTTCCAAACCGGTGAATGGCATTTGGTCAAGAATAGGTACCCCAAGTAGTTTAGAGAACTCTTCCAAGGTAGGAACCAACTGATAATTTGGGAATGTAAAGCAATGGTGTTTCGGATCGAAGAACTGGAATAGGACATGCATCATATCTTCTTCAAAACCGGAGATAACCAAATCAAGTAGATAACCATGTCTTTTGATGAACTGGGCATGATCAGGGATCTCCGAAACTAATTCTTTGAGTTGAGAAGGTATACCCATGAAGTTGATTCGGATAGTCTTTCTAGAAGCCATAATCCCTACAAAACAGAGCAAAGATAAATCCCTAGGTCCTTGAAATAGTTAGAAATGATATGCAATGCAAATGATGTCATGATGTCATGTTTGGCACACACAAACAATTCACGCAATGAGCCTAGGTTTAAGGCTTGCAAGAGGTATAGGTGATTACCCTACCAAAAGTTTGAGTTGGTTCATCCTGTCCTATAATAGTAACCGGGTTCTAGGAATCTCACATCATTGATCTTCCTCGTAGGCGTTTATTTCAATACGACTGCCAAGTGGTCGACCGAAAATATCCCAAAAGTCGATCTCAATGAGCGTAGCATCGAGTATCAACCAACTTTAGTCGCACCAAAGCCGCCATCTCACGCCTTCTAATGGCCAAGATGGGTCAATTAAGGTTCTAAAAGTTTAGTTAGTGCTTGATGACACCACGCAGAAGCCAAATACTATCCTCAACTTGGGAATGAAGAGTATCAGGACATCCAAAGTGTCACACTAACGTAGCCATCATGTTGACCGTTTCGATATACGTCTAACGATCGCGACGATTTATTGCTACTTACCTAAAAGGGAACCCGGATCCGGGTGTAGGATCCCCCAACAATATAATGCCCAAACAACCCTTAAAGATAAAGCAAGAAAGTCAAACAAAAAGAAGTAAATGTGATTTAGAAATACCTAAGGCAATTCTCTCTTTAGGGTGTCTCCCCGGCAGAGTCGCCAGTTCTGTAACACGGTGAACTGACTTTGTAGGATTTTGTATCGCAAATGTGCGGATAGCAAGAGTCGCCACCGACTTTTCTTTTATCCAATTAAAAGTACGAAAAAGACCTTCGTTAGATTCTGAGTAAGGGAGAAGGTTATGAAAAGGGAAGGTATTAGCACCCCTTTTCATCCGTAGTTATCTACTGGCTCTTAGTTGCTCTTAGATCACTTTAAAAATTGCTTTCTGTGTGTTTGACAAAAATGTTTTGAAAAGGCATTTCGCTTTGACTTTGTAATGATTCATGTAGGAATGTATACAAAGTGTTTGGAAATGTTTTGTTTTTGAAAAGAGTTTGAATTTTGAAAGAGAAGTGTGTTGTGTGAAAAGTATTTTGATAGAGCAAGCAACTAAAAGTCTTATTACCTACTCAGAATTGGTCGTTTTCGTATTGTTTTACTTTCCTTTAGAATAGCGTTATCCATACCATTAGTTGGTAGGTAACTCTATTTGTTGGATGTAAGCGGGACATTCGAAGGGACATCGTATGGTCATAGAAAGCAACTTGTAGGAAGTATCCTAGCACATTCGAAGGGACTATCATCATTTTTCGTAGGCGACAATCGAGGGTCAAGATCATGTATTCGGAGGCGACATCGTGGGTCTATGATCTTTGTATCGAAGGGACTATGATGATTTGTTTTGAAGGCAACGAGAGAGAGAATTACCCTAAGGGGTGCATGTGTGAAAAGAGTGTGTCAATTCAGATATTTTATCTTGAAAATTAGAGTGAGCTATTGTTCAATTTTATCTTGCCATGCACGCCTAATTACTAACATTTATAGGGTGCGGAAATTAAAATGCGGAATGTAAAGATGCGGAAAGATAAATGTCCTACGCTATTACATGGCTTTGGGGCAGATACATAATTTAAACTTGCGAAAAATAAAAACCTAATTTAAGCTATTACATCCCATGAGCAGTTAAATTATTGGAAAAAAAGAAACGATAAGAAAAAAATCGTCCGAACGAGATAACCTGTAAAAGGATGAGAAATCGGAAAATACGAGAGAAATCGAACAAGAGAAAAATATTAGTAAAAATGCAATTTTTTGAATGAGAAAAATATGACATGCTGGAAATAACATAAATATGCTAAAATAATTTTTTGGGATTTTTTGGATGCATTTTAATAATTTAAAACTAATTAAAATTGATTAAAATGCTAAATTATGAATAAAATAAAATATGCATGAAAAATAATATTTTTTAATTTTATAAATTAAATAAACATTTTCAGAAAATAAATGCAAAAGGAAAAATATTTTTGATGATTTTTAATGCATGAATAAAAATATTGAAAAGAATTAAAACAAATCATCATAGTCCCTTCGATACAAAGATCATAGACCCACGATGTCGCCTCCGAATACATGATCTTGACCCTCGATTGTCGCCTACGAAAAATGATGATAGTTCCTTCGAATGTGCTAGGATACTTCCTACAAGTTTGTTTCTATGACCATACGATGTCCCTTCGAATGTCCCGCTTACATCCAACGAATAGGGTTACCTACCAATTAATGGTATGGATAGCGCTATTCTAAAGGAACGTAAAATAACACGAAAACGACCATTCTGAGTAGGTAATAAGACTTTTAGTTGCTTGCTCTATCAAAATACTTTTCACACTTCACACTTTTGTCAAAGTTCAAACTCTTTTCAAAAATGAAACATTTCCAAACACTTTGTATACATTCCTACATGAATCATTACAAAGTCAAAGCGAAATGCCTTTTCAAAACATTTTTTTTCAAACACACAGAAAGCAGTTTTAAAGTGATCTAAGAGCAACTAAGAGCCCGTAGATAACTACGGATGAAAAGGGGTGCTAATACCTTCCCTTTTCATAACCTTCTCCCTTACTCAGAATCTAACGAAGGTCTTTTCCTGTTCTTTTCACCTTCCCTTAATTGGATAAAAGAAAAGTCGGTGGCGACTCTTGCTATCCGCACATTTGCGATACAAAAACCTACAAAGTCAGTTCACCGTGTTACAGCATCGCATTTAATTCGGTATGTAATTGATAGGAGTTATACATGTTGGAATATGCATGGTGAGAAAAGTAACGGGAATGTTGAATCGGAGGTTAAGAGGACCTATGTTTCAAATGATGATTGCACAGATACATACGATTATGATCGAGTCGAAGAAATTGCAGAAGCGCTTGAAGAAGATCTTAACGATTGTCCCAAAATGTTCGAGAGGTTGGTAAGCGATGCAGAGAAACCGTTGTATAATGGTTGTACAAAATTCACAAGATTGTCTGCGGTGTTAAAGTTGTACAACTTAAAAGCCGGCAATGGATGGTCGGATAAAAGTTTCACAGAGTTATTAGCCCTTATGAAAGATATGCTACCAGAGGATAATGTTCATCCCAATCGAACGTATGAGGCCAAAAAGATGTTGTACTCTATTGGCATGAGCTATGATAAGATACATGCGTGTCCAAAAGATTGCGTTTTGTTTCGAAACGAGTATGCATCGTTAAATGAGTGTCCTAAATGCGGTGCCCCTCGATATAAGAAAAAGTTGTCTCCGGCAAAAGTCTTATGGTATTTTCCTATAATCCCGAGATTTAGACGGATGTATCGTAGTGAAACCGATTCAAGACACTTGACTTGGCATTCAGATGAAAGAATTATTGATGGAAAATTTCGACATCCCGCAGATTCTCCACAGTGGATGAAAATTGATAATGATTATCCTGAATTTGGAAAAGAAGCAAGAAACCTTCGGTTGGCATTGTCTACTGATGGAATGAACCCACATGGTATTCAAAGTATCTCGCATAGCACATGGCCTGTGATTCTTATGATTTATAACCTACCTCCATGGCTATATATGAAGCGTAAGTACATGATGCTATCTATGTTAATTTCTGGGCCTAAACAACCAGGAAATAACATAGACGTATACTTGGAACCATTAATCGAAGATTTGAAGATTTTGTGGGAGAACGTTGTGGAGGTTTATGATGGTGATAGGAAAGAAAGTTTCAACTTGAGGGCGATGTTGTTTGGAACAATTAACGATTTTCCAACATACGAAAATCTATCCGGGTATAGCATTAAAGGTGAAAAAGCGTGTCCTGTTTGTGAAGACGGAACCGATACCATGCGATTGAAACTTTGTCAGAAGAATGTCTTTCTCAGTCAGTCATCGTAGATTCTTAACTTCTAAACACCAGTATCGTGGATGGAGAAAAGCGTTCAAAGGAGATACCGAACAACGTAGAGCTCCGCCTGGATTGACAGGTGATCAAATTTTTGAAAAGGTGAATATTCAGTTTGGCAAGCCTTTTGCACATAAAGTTGTCACAGGTGGGTGGAAGAAGAGGTCGATTTTTTTTGAATTGCCATATTGGAAATCTTTGTACGTAAGAAATTTTCTTGATGTGATGCATATTGAAAAATATGTATTTGACAGTGTTATTGGTACGTTACTCAATATAAAAGGGAAGTCTAAGGATGGCCTTAAAGCAAGGGAGGACATGGTAGACATGGGAATAAGAACTGAATTGGGACCCGTGAAGAAAGGAAGACGGACATACCTACCACCTACTGTTTACACTCTATCTAGAAAGGAGAAAAAAATATTGTGTAAGTTTCTGAGTGAAGTTAAAGTTCCAGAAGGCTACTCATCAGATATTAGAAGACTTGTGTCTATGAAAGACCTCAAGTTAAAGAGTTTAAAGACGCATTATTGCCATGTTATAATGGAACATTTTCACCGATAGGTATCGTTCTATTCGCGAAAAGGTAAGAAGCGCAATAACTAAATTGTGTTTTTTTTTAAAGTCAATTTGCAGTAAGGTGATCGATCCTGAGATCTTACCAACATTACAAAAAGAAATAGTTGTTACTTTGTGTGAGCTTGAAATGTATTTTCCTCCCTCGTTTTTTGACATAATGGTTCATCTTGTCGTTCATCTTGTGAAAGAGACACAATTGTGCGGACCAACTTATATGAGATGGATGTACCCTGCTGAACGTTATATGAAAATATTAAAAGGGTATGTGAAAAATCGGAGTCGACCAGAGGGTTGTATTGCCGAAAGATACATTGTTGAAGAAGCGGTTGAGTTTTGTACTGAATATTTTTCAAATGTTCAATCAATTGGACTCCCCAAATGTCATGTTGTTGAAAAAAAAGAAGGTAAGAAGCTAATTGGAAATAAATTTGTGACAGTATCAAGGGTCGAACGGGATCAAGTGCATTTGTATGTTCTGCACAACGAGATTGAGGTTGAGCCGTATGTTGAAATACACAAGGGTGTTCTTCGAGGTTTAAATTCGAATAGAAATGAGAATTGGATTGTACGAGCACAATCAGTTTCATACCATGGTTTAAGGAACATATTTATTCAAAGTATCGTTCGATCCCGCCTCGATGTAAAGGTTGAGATGTTTAGCATATGGTCCAAGTTTGGTTGTGTTTTCTTATAGCGCATACGCAATTAATGGATACACATTTTATACCAAAGAACAAGATGATAAAAGTACTATGCAAAATAGTGGTGTCACCTTGGTAGCTGAAGCAATGCACATATCTAGTGTGAAGGACTTAAACCCGAAATTTGCAAATCTATCGTATTTTGGGGTGTCGAGCGCATTTGGGTCTTTGATTACGAGAGATTTCAGATTCCTATATTCGGTTGCAAGTGGGTTGAAAATAATAATGGTATACGGATGGATAAGTCAGGATTTTTGCAAGTGGATCTTAACAGGGCGGGGTACAAAGATGAGCCTTTCATTCTAGCCTCTCAAGCTAAACAAGTGTTCTATGTCACTGATCCGACAAGTACGAAATGGTCTATAGTGCTTTTCTCTAACAAAGTAATTGATGAAAAGATTGGAGATCAAGGCGATATTGGTGTTGACATTGAATCTTTTGCCAGAAATGATCAAAATGAGAATGAATCATGCATTAGAAATGATCATAATGAGGGTATTTGGATCAATCCAACCGTCCGCGTTGTTAAGAGACGAGTAGAACATATTCCTACCAAGAAAAGAAAGAGATGTTAGTGAAAAAGGTTATAGTATATATAATTATAGACAATGTCATTCAATAAAATTATATATATGCCATTTCATTTTTTTTCATTATAGTATAATATATATAGCCTATATCATTTCATTTTTTTTTATTATAGTATAATATATATAGCCTATATCATCCAATAAAATTTAAATATACGTCATTTCATTTTTTTGCTTTATGGAATTTTATACATGTCATTTAATTTAATTTTTCTTTATTACAGGTCAAATGGCTAGTAATCAAGATAATTCAGAAAATGATCCACAAGGAGATGTTCCACAAGATAATGTTCCACAAGATACTTCAGATAAGGATATCACACGAGGGATAACTATCATGCGGGGAATCATCCGTGATAGAGATAAAGGTATTACATATAATGTAGATTGGAATAATGATGACCAACTAATTGGGTCTAATTCTGCAAAGCTAACAAGCTACATCGGTACGCTTGTTCGTATGCACATTCCGATCACCACTCCTAGATGGAAAAAAGGAGAGTTGGACGAGGCTAAAGAAAAAATTTGGACCGAGATAAAGGTATCATATATGGTTGTTGTTATTTGCTTTATTTTGACAATAATATTGTTTTTAAATTACATATACTAACACCCTCTATGCGTATGTTTTTTTGTAGAGGTCTTTTAACATTGAAGATGCCCGCAAAAAGTATATAATGGGCTTGGCCGGAAAAAGACAGAGGGTGGAGAACTTTTCTGACAAATAAGTTTCTTAAAGACGATGAAGGAAATTTTGTTGAAGAGGATCCTGAACGTCCAAAGAAATATGAGAGCTTCATTACACCGGAAGAATGGGTTGCTTTTGTGGGCCAAAGAAGAGACGAGAATTTCAAGAAAGTGAGTGCCGTAAATCGCAAGAGAGCGTCAAAACCGGCATATCCATATAAAAAAGGTCGTTTGGGATATGCACGCTTACAGGAAAAAATTGTAAGTATATCTCAATTCTACGATCTTATTAATTCTCTCAATGTGTATTATTTGTAACAATGTGTATTGATGATTTTATTATTTGTAACAATGCGTAGTTGGAAGAGACGCAAAGTGACGAAACATCACTACCTGCACATGTGCTGTGGAAGGAAGCTCGTGTTGGCAGAGATCGAGTTGTTAATCCCGATCTGCAACATGTTTATGATGAGTGTGTAAGTATACCATTATGTCTTTAATTAATATATAATTAACATTGTGTCTTTAATTATCGATATTTAAATGAATTACAGGAGACTATATCGCAATCGGTATCCACGGGTGATGACCCGAATATCAGGAGCGTACTCAGTCGAGCACTATGTGTTGTTGAGTATCCGGGACGAGTAAGGAGTAAAGGTCATGGTGTGACTCCTACCTCTCTGTATAACAATCCAAGAAAAAGAAATCCTAGCAATGCAGAAGTGATGCAAACAATGCAGGATTTACAAGCACAAGTCCGTGAACTGCAGAGGGACAAAGAGAGATATATGGCAGAAAGGAGCAGTTCACAGCTGAAAGAAACTAGTGACAAGGCTAGTATCAACTGTCAACATAAATTTCCCGAGGTAATTAAGATGATTATCCATTATATTTAGAGAAAGTACAATTATAACGGTTATTATTGTCAGCATTAAAGGAAGTCTAACGGTTATTATTGGTTTAGGGCATTTCATGTTGTCAGCTGTATCTAGCATCTCCGACTTATCGGGTAGTTGGCAAGGGAAAAGTGCACAACACCTCGGGAGATTTAATTCACAATAGACCGCTCCCGGATGGCCACATGAAGGTATCGGTTGATGTTTTTTTAGATATGAATGCATTGCTACCGGTACTTGACATTGTTGCGGAGACCACATTGCTGCGAGATGCAGTAGGATCTTTTGTGGCATGGCCATCAGACCTCATCTTCATAGATGATCAGGTATGTTGAAAACCATTATGAATCTTTAAGTATTCAATTGACAGTTCTGACCTGAATTTTTTTACATGGTAATTTTAGACTCCTACAAAACCCGCATCTAAGGATAAAGGGATTTTGCAGCCCGGTGAGTCTATTGCATCGCAAAGACAGGTACTTTTAAAGTGTTTCATTTATGATCAGAATAAAAAACTGCATAACTTTGTATCTTACATAATTCTATATGATTTTTAAGGTACCTTCTCAAGATCAGTCACAGCAGGTGAGCCAGAAAGTTAGTAGGGCTCCACCTAAGAAGAGGGTTCCTGTCCGTAAATTTGTGCCCAGATATCGCCAGTGTCTGGAGACACTAGTTGGCACATCAGATTTGATGAATGATGGAATTCGTCAAATTGATATGGATGAATGTGTATTTGGTTTTCCATGTACTGAAACAATTGGACTAGAGGACATGGAACAAATCTTTCATCATCGGGAGTTAGGCATCAGTGTGATGCACTCGTACATCCGGTAACCCGATCAATATATTATTTAATTGGTTGAACATTTTTTTAAACATTTAATTGAAATAGTCTAATATTAATTATGTTTTTATTTAAGGCTGTTATTTGACAAATTGATGCGCGGGAATCAATTGTCAAATAGATTCCGTTTCGTGTCTTCCTCCCGTGTCAGCGGAGCAACAATTTCTAGGGAACCAGATTCAGTAAGAGAACACTTGGTCGAAAGATTCATGACAACCGCCGATGTAAAGCTTGTATCTTTTGCCGTATAATCTGAGGTTAGATTTTCATTCTAAGCTCCTTTTAATATTTGTATTTTTACATTAAAATTCGCTTCTAAATTGTTGCTTTAATTTATAGATGTCACTTTGTTTCTATCAATCCCATAAGTGGTCTATTACGAATTCGGTGATTGATTGAAATTAAATAACATTATTCTAAATATTCGTTTGTGTTTATATATTTAACTATTTCTATGTCATTGTTCTAAATAAATATTTTAATTTTGTCAGTTCAATACAAGTATTCCGATGTCAAAGGGAAGCACGGGTACCATGGTCTAAATCAAACAACATTAATTGGATCAAAGTACAGGTATATAAATTTCAACAATTTTGCTTATAATATTTATGCTACTTGATAAAACAATAGATGTATATAATCTTATTTGTTTTTCTATGTAGTGCCCTCAACAACAAAACGGCATAGATTGCGGATACTTCGTTTTGAAGTTTATCAAAGAAATCATTCAAATGAATGAAATCGAGATTCCGATCACGGTATGGATTTATACTTTGTTTTATTAATACTTATCGAATTTTGCATATAATTTATTACATTAAACTAAATCATGCATATATTTTGTTTTGTAATGTAGTATTTTGATCAATACAAGTGTCCATATTACTCGCCACTTCAATTGGAAGAACTCAAAGAGGAGTTGTGCCAATATTTTATTGAGCTAAGAATCTTATAATAAGGTACGAATACATTGTTGTGTGAAAATGGTTAATTATGAATATATTGTTTTGTGTATACAACACTGACCGTGTTATTATGTTCATATTGCAGGATCAGGACCTTGGATATATATGTACATTAGGATTAATTTACTTAGTGTTATATAGCTGATTTCTTAGGGTGTATTTTGTTACGTTTAAAAACATGTTAATATTGAATTACCATGGTGTATATATATTTTGGATATGAATTGATTATAATGGTATTTGTATATAATATTTGGTATTTGAATTACATTTGGTATTTGGATTAAAACTAATATATATTGGTATTTCTAGATAAGATTGTAAAATACCGGTTTAGGAATTACAGGTCTGCTGCAAAAAAATGCAGGTTTAGAAATTTTTTAAATTTTAGATTTTTCAGTAGAAAACCTATGAGAGCGCTTTGAAGAAAAAAGCGCTCTCATAGGCCTGCTTATGAGAGCGCTTTTTGATTAAAAGCGCTCTCATAGGTAGGCCTATGAGAGCACTTTTTTCTGAACAAAAAGCGCTCTCATAGGCCTACTTTAGATTGCCTGACATGCATTCTGAATTCACCTATGAAAGCGCTTTTTCAGAAAAAAATGCTCTCGTAGGCCTACCTATGAAAGCGCTTTTTGGTAAAAAGCGTTTTCATAGGTAGGCCTACGAGAGCGCTTTTTTCTGAACAAAAAGCGCTGCTAAAACCTTTAGCAGCGCCACCTACGAAAACGCTTTTAAGCGCTTTTAAAGCCCAAAAAAAGAGCTTTCGTAGGTCATTAATGGCATAGTGCTTGTTTTGAGTATTAATCTTTATGCTACTGTCTATTGGTAAACCCGCCTGTTCATTCAGATAGTTTCTCGTCTTGTTTCGAGCGTTAATCCTTGACCTTCTATTTGGAAATTTGTGAATAACTTTCATCTGTTTGAGAATTTAAGCTGAGAGAACGAGATTAGTTCTATGCAGATTATGATGCATGCAAGTATGTAATGATGTTCATGAATGATATATGCGCATGTTATGATTTTTTTATGAACAATGGATGAATGTAGATGTTATGGTATTTCAAAACATATCCATCTTGAAGAATATGGGGATGTTTCGTCGGGGATATTTGATTTCTGCTTGGGGATGTAGTTGTTGGAGACCATGATTGGGGAACCAGAGAGATGTGAATTCCTCTGATGCACTATCTGACCAAGTTTTGAGTCTGGATATAGATGTCATTGGGAAATAATCCTTGCGAGATACTCAATTGGGTATGAACATCTTGTGTACGAATCTTTTTGGGGAATGATGTGATCTGGTATAACCTATTACTGCTCAGAGACTGACATAATAAGCTGAAAGTTGACTGGTTATTGCTCGGGGACCAATATAACAAAGTTGACATTCATTGTGCGGGGACTGACGTGATAATATAAATAATCACTGCTCAGGGATTAATGTGATGATGTTGACAAGATCACTGCTCGGGGACTAACGTGATGAATTGACATGATCACTGCTTGGGGGGTAACGTGATGAATTGATAGGATCACTACTCGGGGACTAGCGTGATGATGTGGATAGGATCACTACTCGGGGACTGATGTGATGAATTTAATAGGATCACTGCTCGGGGAATAATGTGATGAAGTTGATAGGATTACTGCTCAGGGACTAATATGACAAGTTGATAGGATCACTGCTCGGGGACTAACGTGATGAATATAAGTGTTGGACACTATTAAAAGAAGATGATAGAGTAGTAGTCTTGTTGGGAAATCTTTCTCCTTTAAGGGAGAGATGGCTCTATGGGTATTGTGGATATTATTCTTGTGGGAAAATACCTTTGTGAAAATGACTCTGTGGGGATGTCTTGGTGACTTGGGTTGTCATCTCAATTCCTAGAGCCTATAGTAACTCCTGTTTCTGTTCGCTTTTCGTGTATTTGTGAACAAATATTTATAGTCAGATACATATAATCATTCAAAGTAATCATTTGACTTTATGCAACCAAAATAGATAAAAGTAAAAGTTTGGAACTGGAAAAGGGAAATTGTATTAATTTTGAGAAGTAAGCTTATAGACAGGCAATTTGTGTACAAAGAGACAAATATCCTAGTAAGAGGAAATTGTCGAAAAAATTTAGAAAATAATAAAAGCTATGTGGAAATAATCTCGTCGAGTTTCGATTCTACTATTGCTCATATATTTTCGACTATCTCATCTCGTTGCTGCTAGAAGAAGGTGATTGAACTGATTTGCGCCATTTGAATCTTGAAGTTTGATAGTAGTGTAGTCTGTAGATAGATGATCATGACGAGACATAGTCGTACGCTTTAATCCCTAACTTTTTCCTAGACCGCCCTTTCGGGTTTTCAGTCTATCGGGATACCCTTTTTTGCCCAAGCCGCCTTTCTAGGTTTTTGACTTGTCGGGTGTACATTTTTTTACATATATGTCCCTAATTTTTCCCCGAACCCTTTTGGTTCGCTAGGACGACCTTATTTTTTCCTAGTCCAGTCGACCTATCGGGTCTCGTTTATGCGTAGTATTTTTTGACAATATTTGCGTTCACAAGGTGCGGGAAGTCTTCTCCATCCATAGTACGATGCACTTGACTACTAGATCGCCAACTTGGTACACTCGGTGCTTGACTTTCTTGTTGAAGGCTTTTATCATTCGCTTCTGATATATTTGTCCATGACAGATGGCTGCCAGTTGCTTTTCATCGATCAAGTTTATCTGGTCAAGTCGATTATGGACCCATTCGTCTTCGTCTAACTCTACGTCCTTGAGTACCCTGAGTGAGTGTATCTGAACCTCGATAGGTAGAACTGCTTCTATACCATATACGAGAGAGAAAGGGGTTTCCACTATAGATGTTCATACTGAAGAGCGATAACCGTGGAGAGAAAATGACAACATCTCATGCCAATCTTTATAAGTCACTGTCATCTTCTATATGATCTTTGTAAGATTCTTGTTGGCGTCTTCCACTGAGAAATTCATCTTTGGCTAGTATGGAGAAGAGTTATGATGCTTTATCTTGAATTGCATGTAGAGTTCAGTGATCATCTTGTTGTTGATATTGGTTCCATTGTCTATGATAATCCTTTTGGGGACGCCGTATCGGTAGATGAGATTATGTTTGATGAATAGAACTACAACATTCTTGGTAACAGATGCGAATGAGGCTGCTTCTAACCACTTTGTAAAGTAATCGATAGCAACAAGGATGAGAAGGTGTCCATTAGAAGCAGTAGGTTTGATTTCTCCAATCATGTCAATGCCCCACATCGCGAAAGGCCATGGGGCAGTTAGAACATTCAATGGAACTAGAGGTACGTGCACTTTATCTGCGTATATTTGGAATTTGTGACAAGATCGAGAATGGCATTAACAATCAGCTTCTATAGTGGACCAATAGTAACTGCTCTCAGAATCTTTATATGTCCACTGGAATAAGTACCAAATGCGCCTTCATGTAATTCTTCCATAATTCTTTTGACTGTCTTCTGATCTACGCAACGGAGTAAGGCCAGGTCATGATTGCATTTGTATAAGACGTCGTTACTGAGAAAGAACTAGGCGGAAAATCTTCTTAGGAACTTCTTATCGTTGACAGATGCCCCTTCAGGTTATTCTTGAGCCTCAAGATACCTCTTCACTTCTTAGAACCAAGTTTTCTCCTCTATCCCTTTAGTATCAAGTTCACAACAGTATACTGATTCGTCTAATCTTTCAATCATAATCTGAGGAGCTTCGTTGTCCCATCTGACTTTGAATATAGATGAAATGGTATCTAATGCGTCTACCAACTGATTTTCTTCTTGCGGACTATGCTCTAAAGTGATTTCTTCGAAGTAAGGGATCAGGTTTAACACATGTTCTCGATATGGAATGAGATTCGGATGATTCGTGTCCCACTTGCCTTTAATCTGACTGATCACCAAAGTTGAGTCTCCGTATACTTGCAAGAATTTGATCCTCAAGTCAATAGCATATTTGATACCCATAATGCACGCTTCGTATTTAGCCATATTGTTGGTGTAGTCGAAACATAATTTGGCGGTGAAAGGTGTATGGCCACCTTTCGAAGATATAATCACAGCGCCATTACCGTTGCCAAGTGCATTAGAAGCTCAATCGAAGATCATGGTCCATCGGGATCCTGGGTCAGGTCTTTCATCTGGTCCAAGCTCTTCATAATCAATGACTAACATAATATCCTCGTTTGGGAACTCGAAATGCATAGACTGGTAGTCATCTACAACTTGATGAGCCAAATGATCAGCTACCACGTTTCTTTTGATGGCCTTCTGAGTAGTATACTGGATGTTGTATTCGGTCAAGATCATTTGCCATCTTGCTATTCTTCCAGAGAGAGCAGGTTTCTCAAATATGTATTTTATCGGATCCATCTTAGAGATCAACAAGGAAGTGTGAGTCAATATATATTGTCTTAGTCGGTGAGTAGCCTAAGCCAATGTGTTGCAAGTTTTCTCGTGTTGTGAGTATCTTGTTTCACAGTCGGTAAATTTTTTGCTAAGGTAGTATATTGCATACTCTTTTTGACCAGACTCGTCATGTTGCCCCAACACACACCCCATTGAATTCTCTAATACTGTTAAGTACATGACGAGAGGTCTTCCTTCAACTAGTGGCATCAGGATATGAGGTTCTTGTAGGTACTCCTTGATTTTGTCAAAAGCTGTCTAGAAATCGTCGTTCCATTCCCCTACTTGATATTTCTTCAGTAGTTTGAAGATTGGCTCACAAGTAGCAATTAGATGTGCAATAAATCTGGCAATGTAATTCAGTTGTCCTAAGCAACCGCTGACTTCTTTCTCGGTGCGGGGAGTTGTCCTAATATACCACTTTACATTTGCATCATTGCATAACTAACAGTTCAGACAGCATTAATCGGGTGTGGATTTCACAGGTCAAAATTAGGGTTTCATTAGATTTTCATCTGATTCAAGAGGCAATCAATTAGGGTTTGAGTTTTTCTCACCTCATTTGATCCATCTTGATCAAAATATCAACCTCTGATCATCAGATATCCATTTCTCTCACAGATCAATCAAGGATCGACCAATTAGGGTTTTGATCGGGCATGAGTTTTCTCTGACTTTTTGAACAAGAAATGACTTTTTTGGATAGAGATTGGTCATTATATCTTAGATACAACATCTTGACCTAATTTTTGGATTCAAAACATCACAGAAGTTCACAGGCTTCATCAGTCAATTTCTGAAACATCTGATGAAAATTCATCTCCACAGAAAAGTCAAACTTTGACTTTTGGTCAAATTTTTCAAAACAAAACTTTTTCAAACATCAAAATAATTCAAATGATACATCATGATCATAAAAAATCAACAAAAAGTCAAAAGTTTCATACTTAGAAAAATTTCTAAGTGTTGAAATTTCTTATTTTTTCCAAACTTCATGCCATTTTTTCACCTAGTTCCATTTTGAATTGGAAAAAACTCAAAACATGAAAGTTGTAGCTTGTGAAACAAGCTTTCCAAAATGTCCAAGAACTCTCAATTCCATGGAGTCTAGCTATGCTTTTGAAATTGAAACATAAGGCTTCATGAACTTGATTTTTCAAAAGTCAAAACTTTAATTATAGGTCATTTTGAGTTTTCTTCATCAAGAAGCAATATAACCTTGCCAAATGGATTGATTGAACTGATAAATATCAGCTTGGAAGTAATAATTGAGATGAGATAGGATCAAAGTAAAATAGCACATGGTAAAAAGAGGAAGCTTCCTTTTCAAAAGCCAAAAGTCTTTCTTGCCCTTTAAGGCAACTTTGATTTACCAAAAGCCAATCTCTTTGCCTAACATTTCAGAACTTGTTGCCTATAAATACAGGTCTTGTTTGACATTCAAAACCACACCAAAGCAATGCAAATCCATGCTTTCACTCTCCTTTCTTGAAAATCAAGCAATATAGTGCAAAATTGCCAAACATTGCATTTTTGAAAATCAGTTGAAAACATGTTAAATTTTGGTGTCAAACATGCTTCATGATCACATGCCATGGACACATGCTTGTACAAACTGCCTTAACTTTCGAATTCCATTCTAAGCTTGATTAAGTTATGTTCTAATCATCCTAACACCTTCCATATACATCATAGGGATGATCCAAAACATAAACAACCAACTGTAACAGCTTAAACATAGAATTCGAGTTTCTATTTCTGAACTGTGCAGGTGGACTTGGCTGGAACGATTTGAGGTGATTCAAAGCAAGCATACCATTCACACAACTTCCATACATGCCGATGATGCTCAAATGATCAAGAAACAAGTTCTGGAAACACTCTAAGACCTTCTTCGATTCTCACTTGAACAGGTATGAATACAAACTATGATATCCATATTCTTTGAACTTAAATGAAAAAGCTTTTGGCCAATCTTTTTTTCACCCATAACGATCATAAACCCTCAATAAAATCAAAGAATCATCAATCATACATTATTTAATTTGAAAAACTCAGTTCTAGGGTTCATCGTGGTTCCTAGAAATTCAAGCATGCTAGGTTAAATATAAATGCAATTAACATTCACCTTCATATTCATGATGAAAAATCAAGCAAGTTTGGTTTTTATTTCATTCAATTTCATTAAGAAATGAAGATTTTAGCTTGAATTTTGCAATCTGAAGATCAAACACGAAGAACAAGCTTCGCGCGTGTTCTTGATCTTTTTCAAATTCAAAAATTCCAATCTCATATCAACACGTGTTATTGTCCACTAAACACCAGCGCGCGTTTGGCTCAGTGGTAGCTTGTTTGCCCTTAAGTCTCTCTGCCACGTGTTCTACCCTTTGGTCATGGGTTCAACTCCCATGAGGACCATTTCTTTTTATAACTTTTCCAATTTTTCATGTTTTTTTACAAAACTTTCACAATTTTTTTGACCAATCAAAACTCCTTATTTTAAGGTGATTTTTTTGACACTTGTCAATAAATACATCTATTTTATGATAGTGAAAAATTTTCAGAAAAAAATTTCATCTGATCATATTTTAATCAAGCCGAAAACGACGTTCTGAGCACTTTTTCCTTTTAAGGTAAAATTTTCAAGTTTTCGACTTCCGATTTTTTTTTCAAAACTTTTCATAAATGAACCTCATATTTCAAAACATTTTCAAATCATTTTTCAAAACATTTCATCAAAACTTACATCTTTTACCACGATCGATCCGATTTAAACGATAAAATCAAATTCGTTTTCTCTCGAATTTCTCAATCGATCATGGGCCACCCTTATGGTGTAAGTCCCAACCCTTTTTTGTACATATTTAGTTTTACTTGTACATACTCAAATCATCATTGTCAATATTCAAACATAAACAAATTTCGTTCGTTTGTTTTCATTCGTTTGTTTATACACCGATACCATTGGTATTGAAAGGAGCATTATTCCCTGTGAAACTGCTTTCAAACCAACGGGCCTCCCTCACGGTGTAAGTCCCATAACATTCTTTTATGTACATAATATTTCTTTGTACATATCAAAATCTCTTCAAATACATACAAATTTTTATCTGTACATAACACAGATACTTTTTATACTCAAGTACAGACAAACTTCGATCGTTTGTGTTTTCATTTCACTTGTGTATACACAAACCAACATTCTTTATGTACATATATCTTTTCCTTGTACATATCAATTTCTTTTCATACAAAACTTTTATCTGTACATAATACAGATACTTTTTCACAGACAAAATTCGATTGTTCGTTTCTGTTTCGTCTGTATATACACTGAATACCATTGGTATTGAAATGAGCATTATTCCCTGTGAAACTGCTTTCAAACCAATGGGTCTCCCTTATGGTGTAAGTCCCAACCCCCTATGTACATCCATCTTTCTCTGTACATAATTACTCGTTTGTGTACATATTCACTTCCTTGTACACAGTTCAAACTTGTAAATAATCAAGTTACGCTCGTTTTAAACGTTCGTTTCACAAACACTTGTTTATACTTCATAAACTTCTGTAAATAAACATCATTGCATTGTTTATATTTCCTTCATAAACTTCTGTAAATAAACATCATTGCATTGTTTATATTTCCTTCATAAACTCCTGTGAATACATATCACACACACACACACTTGTTTATACAACTGTCTAATTACAACATAACAATTAGTCTAACCAATAGGTTCCCCACAGTTGTAGCCTCCGCTTGGGCTTCATACAAGATAATTCATCTCCAGCATGAATTTAGCCTCCGCTTGGGCTTTATACAAGATAACTCTCCCCATGGAGTTTAGCCTCCTCTTAGGCTTTATATAAGAAAACTCATTCATCTGAGTTTAGCCTCCACTTAGGCTTCATATAAGACAACACTCCCCTGTTGAGTCAGCCTCCTCTTGGGCTTCATTCAAAAGAACTCCTCATTGAGTTTAGCCTTCTCTTGGGCATCATACAATGAAAGAGATAGGAAATCTCTTAACATCCTCCTATTGGGCTTCCAATACAAAGAATCACCCGCGCTAAGATAGAACCCTGAAAGGATGGTTTCCCGGTGAAATCACTTTCAAATCCCCAATGAGTAAAATTTCCCGGTGAAATTGCTCTTAATTCCAAAAGGATGGTTTCTCGGTGAAATCCCTTTTAACACAAAGCCAGCCATACCCTATAGCTTCCTCTTGAGCTTCATACAAGGACCCTCGATGACCCTCGATGACCCTCGGAATGCCTCCTCTTGGGCTAACAATACAAGGACCCATGGGCTTCTTAAAAGCATCCCTTTAATCCAATCAATTTCTCCTAGAGATTTAGACATCTATCATCTCTATGGAAGAAGTATCTCATCTATCGTATCACATACAGTCAAAACTTTTTCAAACTGTTTTCAAACAAAAACATCTCTTAATTGTAAGTGGTAACGCTTGTACACTCAAGCAAAACACCCAATGCTTACAGTTAAAAGATTCAATCACTTTTTTTCAAACATCTTTCTTAAACATGTAAGTGGTAACGCTTGTACACTCAAGCAAAACACCTAATGCTTACGATGAAAGATTTTTATCAATCAAACTTTTCGAAAATGTATGCGATGAAATAGATTAGATACATTTTTCATTAAGATGACATTTGTCTGTGTCTCTTACTAACATCCCGTTGCTTTCCACTAGCATAAGTGGGAACTACGATTGCTCTGACTTTCTCAACATCCTTTTGAGAATACGTAGGCACAAGGTGTCATCCTTGCCGAGCAAATTTCTTTCTCCCTCAGACCAAACAAACCATAGATCCCTTTAGATCCGAGCTACAAATGCTATGATTCCCACTAGGGGATATGTATGCAGAAGATCCACAGATCTTTGCGAGCATAATAATAACAAACACTAGAATCCTTCATAATCTATCTTTCTTAAAATCCCAAAGGAGAAACTTTCCCAATCATAGAAATAGCAATTAAAACACACAAACATATCAAATATATTCATATATAAAGCTATAGATAACTATATATATTTAGGGTGCTCCATCTATTCCCTTTATATAACAATCCCCCTTACTCAGAATCTCCCCAATGCGTTGCGTCTAGTTTGCGCTAGTCGTTACGCATATCAATATCAATTGAGGGTATTTCAGCTTTCCCCTTTTTCATAATCATTAAATCATCTTTCTTGTGTTGAAAATAATAAAGCCTGATGCTCGCGGCATCTTTATAAACAAATGAAAAGAGTAAATCGTTTCGAGCCAGAGAATCCGAACTCACGTTCGCATCCTCTAGCACGTCACCTTTTAACGCGAACAGGAAAAATGGCGACTCAGCTGGGGAGTACGCTGAAATTTTGATTTTTTCAAGAAAGAAAACGCGTTACTCTGCTCGAGAGCACCAAGCTTCTTTTTTTTCAAAAAAAAAGAAAAGAAAGGGGATAAGCTTTTATGTTTTGCATATATCTGATTTTCTTTATTGTGTGTTTCGCGATTTCATCGATGGAAAGAAATCTAACCGGATTTAAGAAACATTTTTAAGATCTAGGTGGAGGTATTAATGTGAGAAGTTCAATGCTTACGGTTAATATCTCCCTCGATGGAGGTTGTCTTGGGGTATTGTGTTTAGCAAGTATTTGCGAAGACGTGCTTTCGAGGAAACTCGAGAAGTGAGTGGGCAGAGAACACATAACCCATCCAGGCATTAGGATGTAGTGCGAGATTATTCGTGTAAGCCTAGAGTAATTGTCATGCGAGACTACGATCAGGCGAGTTTCTCTTGAAAATATTATTGGACCATCGGTATTCAACAAATCCGATAATATTTCAAAGAGGAGTGTTGAGCTGATATCGAGAACCCGTTTCACGATGAATAAACCCTTAGAACTTAACCACGTTGATTCTTATCGTTGGCTTCATGCTCGTGACTTCGAACGCTTTCCCGTGTGTATAACTACTAACCATGTTTGCCGCATTCATGCATTCATTCATTCATTCAAAAACCAAAAAAAACTTCATTTCTCTTCCCATTTCCAAAGAATTTAGAGATTTTTCTTTGTAAAATATTTTAGGTTAGAGTGATGGACGTCAGAGGAACATTCACCAAAAGATACAGTTTTAGAATTCCTGACGTAGGAAAGTTGAAAGAGTTAGCATCCTTGGTAGAAGATCCCTCGGTTTGAAACGCTATGGAACTCTTTTAACTCTTCTAAGCTAACGTTGATGAAGGACTTCTCAAAACTTTCGTTCGTTTTACGATCCATCTATCATTTTCACTTTCCCTGATTATCAGTTGATGCCTACTTTGGAAGAGTATGCGCATATCCTAGGTATCTCAGTATCAAACAAAGTGCCTTTCAATGGTTTGGAAGCCATTCCCAAGTCACCAGTCATTGCAACGATGACTCACAGAAAGAAATCTGAGATAGACAAAAACCTAACTACCAGAGGAAAACTATTAGGACTAACTTCAAAGTTCCTAATGGAGAAGGCTCTTAAATTCTCTGCAGCCGGTAGTATGGTAGCCTTTGAAGCTATTTTAGCTTTGCTCCTCTATGGATTCGTGTTATTTCCCAACGTCCCAAATTTCGTTGATATCAACGCCATAAGGATCTTTCTGATTGGAAATCCCGTTCCCACCTTGCTTGGTGACACCTACGTCTCTATTCATCATAGGAATCGTCAAGGAGACGGAACTATCGTGTGTTGTGTACCTCTGTTTTTCAAATGGATTACCTCACATTTGCCTAAATCTCCTATCTTCCGCGAGAACAAAGACGAGTTGCATTGGTCAAGAAGACTCATGTCTCTTACAAACGACGATATCCATTGGTATACCTTGGCAGACAATGAGATGGAAATCATTGAGAGCTGTGGAGAATTTGCCAACGTACCTCTCATTGGTACGAAGGGAGGAATCAACTATAACCCTTTCCTGGCAAGACGTGAACTTGGATACGCAAACTCTAGTAAACCTCTTGGTTTCACTGTAGAAAGTTACTTCTATCACGAAGGAGAGGATTCCTAGGGATTGAAGGCCGAAATGATCAAAGCTTGGCATCACATCCGAAGGAAAGAAAAAGGGAAGGCAAAGAATTGTGTAGCCATGGAAACCTACACTTCTTGGGTAAAGAAAAGAGCGAAGGAATTTCGAATGCCTTACGCTTATGAGGATCCCATGTTCTCAATCGCTTCCAAATCAACAAATTTTCCCATCGAAGCTGTGGGAGAATACCAAGAAGCCTTGACCAAAATAAGGTTTGAGAAAGAAGCTTTGGAAAACAAATTCCTTAAGACTAATCTTGAGAATGAGAAGCTCAAGAAGCAAGTCAAAGATCATGAAAAGACGCTTTACTTCCAAGATGAATGGCTCATGGAAAAGGATGAGAAAATTCGTCAGAAGGATAACGCAATTCAGAGATACGTCAAAGAAAGGAAAAGAAAGCTTGAGGAAATGACAACCAGCGATCCCGCTCCAAACGAGTGGAAGAGAGTCATTAGCAAGCTAAAAGCCGAGAAAGCTGAACTAAAAGCTCGCTATGGAAAGGAAATCCTGAAGTTGAAGCTGCATCAAGCCTTTGGATCTTCATCCGACGAAGACGTTTAATTAGTTCAATTTAGTTTGTAATTTTATCATTTAATTTATCATTTGTGTGAGCAATGCTCCAACAAAAAACAATTGTTGTAATCTTCTTCCATTTAATCAATAAATGTGTGTTTTTTCCATCCAAATATTTGCCAGAAATATCTCTTTTAGCATTAAATTCTTTGGAAATTTCTTTTCTTTACAATCATTTTCATGCATCATACTTTGCATTTAAGTCTATTGTCTAGAGTCTGACACTTGAACAGTTTCATACCTGAACAGCTTGAATAGCTTGAACAGCTTGAACAACTTGCATAGATTGAACAGATAGGAAAAGATCGTCAAGTTGTCGCGTCTTAGAGTTTCTCGACCGCGTCCACAGCCGACTCGAACATACGACACAAGATCAAAAAGAAGAAAAGTAATGGAAGGATTTGAGCAAGAGAACGTTGAACTCCGTAGCACGGTAACAACATTGCAAGAAGAAGTGGAGAGACTCACATCTTTGGTCAATTCATTTGCCTCAGCGCAAAGTCAACAAGCGACATCGGCGGTCAAAATCAACCGATCTCGAAGACACTACTACTCCAGTTTCAACTGTCGCAGCTAGTAGCTCACTCTTCAGTATGCCAGAAGGCTATCCATGGGGCATGCCTTTTAACTTTGGCATCGGAATTCGCCAACCGACTTCTCAAACAACCTCGCTTGAAATACCTACTTTGCAGCAAAACTCTACATTTACTCCGCAACGTGGAGTAACTCTTCCACAAGTAACAATGCCGGTTTCTCAACCAATCATGACGAACTCAGCTTCCGTAGTACACACTACCTTAGACGAAGAAGTTCATCATACTCCAGGCAGTAACTCAAATCCACGCGGTTCAATGGAAAATCTCCAGGAACAACTCCACAAAATGCAGCTAGAGATAAAAACAATTCGAGGGAAAGAATTGTTTGGAAAAAACGCCCAGGATCTTTGCTTAGTTCCTCGCGTAAGAATACCCGCAAAATTCAAAGTCCCTGACTTTGAAAAGTACAAAGGAAACTCCTGTCCGCAAAGTCATCTCACGATGTATGCCAGGAAAATGTCTACATACAATGAGGATCATCAGTTGCTAATCCATTACTTCCAAGATAGTCTCACCGGTGCCGCACTGAAGTGGTACATGGGTTTAGACAGCACGAATATCCAAACATTCAATGACTTAGGTGAAGCCTTTGTCCAGCAATACAAGTTTAACTTGGATATGGCTCCTGATAGGGATCAACTCCGCTCCATGTCTCAGAAAGAAAGAGAGACATTCAAGGAATATGCACAACGATGGAGGGAAATTGCTGTCCAAGTTAACCCACCATTGGAAGAAAAGGAGATGACTAAGGTATTCTTGAATACTCTAGGCTCATTCTACTATGAGAGAATGATCGCTGGCGCTCCCGGAGATTTCACTGAGATGGTGAGCATGGGAATGCGATTAGAAGAGGGGGTTCGAACTGGACGCCTAACCAAGGAAGCAGGATCTTCTAGTGGAACAAAGAAGGTAGGAACCGTTTTCAAGGAAGAAGAGCATGACATAGGAATGGTATCCCGAGGAAACCACGTAAGAATGTCATTCAACAACGACGTAGCTGCCATAGCACCCCGCCAACACAAATCAAACACGAATTGCTCCAATTCCAACAAATTCAACAAAATCAACAAACTCAACCCTCGTCAGGCTCAGCGGTCAATCAAAACCGCGCCTCGGGTTACGCAATTCGACCCGATCCCAATGACGTACGAACTTTACCTGCGCTAATAGAAAAGAATCGTCTGACAAGGTCACCACCTCGGTTCCCGAAAATTACCATGGTGGTACAAAACAAAGCGTATCTTGCCCTTTTCACCAAGGGCACAGCCATGACCTTGAGCATTGTATAGCATTAAAGGCAGAGGTACAGAGATTAGTGAGATCTAATCTTCTTTCCTTCAGAAATACAAGTCCGAATGTGCAAGCCAATCCGCTTCCCAATCACAGTGGACACTCAATAAGTTTGATCTTGAAATGACGGTATCTCGTTACTGACGTAAACACGATCGAGAGAAACTTGGTGCATCGCATGAAGCATACAGTACCATGAGCACCTTCACTAAGCATGATTACGCAGCTTGCCGCATCTGCTCCAAGAATATTCAAGGATGTTCCACCATAAAAGCAGATATCCAACATTTGTTAGACATCGGTGATTTACAAGTTTACGAAACAGATGATCATGGCGTAAATCTGAGGGCATTTTCCGCATGAGCTTTTAGTCTCGAATATCAACTCGGAAAACCCGAAGTAGCGTCATCATCCCTTGTTTCAACATACCTAAGCATGTGGAGATTGAATACAGGCCCAAGTCTCCTTTGGTAATTTGCCTACCTGGTCCTGTTCCATACAGTTCTACCAAAGCAATTCCTTACCAATACAATGCAACCCTGATAGAGGATGGGAAGGAGAAACCCATGCCTACTCTTCCAGCTAATGTCAATATAACAGAAATCGGACGAGTAACACGAAGTGGACGAGTGCACACTCCATTGCCACCAAGACCGCCTACAGTTCCTGTAGTCCGACAAAATCCAGTTAACATATCTTCCGAGAATCCTGCAACGATTCCAGTTGTTAACCCGAACCCATATGTTGGTTCTCCTAATAGAGCCAACATCAACGCAGATTTTGATGAAATACTGAAGTTAATCAAAAAAAGCGAATACCGAGTCGTGGATCAGCTGATGCAGACTCCTTCCATGATTTCAATTTTGTCTCTACTCCTCAACTCCGAAGCTCACCGAGAAGCTTTGATGAGAGTACTAGACCAGGCGTATGTGGATCACGATGTGACTACAGACCAGTTTGGAGGGATCGTCTCCAACATAACAGCTTGCAATAATCTAAGCTTCAGTGACGAGGAACTTCCAGAAGAAGGGAAAAATCACAACTTGGCCCTCCACATCTCAATGATCTGCCAATCAGATTCCCTGTCCAATGTATTGGTAGATACAGGTTCATCTTTGAACGTAATGCCGAAAACGACACTCGCTCGTTTGGCTTACAAAGGGACGCCAATGAAGTTCAACGACATAATAGTAAGAGCGTTCGATGGATCAAGGAAGTCAGTTATTGGGGAAGTTGATCTCCCGATGACAATTGGCCCGCACACATTTCAAATTACTTTCCAAGTCATGGATGTACCAGCTGCTTATAGTTGCCTACTAGGAAGACCTTGGATCCACGATGCAGGAGCAGTAACTTCTACTCTCCATCAGAAGTTAAAATTCACAGTAAATGGAAAGTTGGTGACCATCAGTGGTGAACAAGCTTTACATGTAAGTCATCTATCCAGTTTCTCTTTCATCACAGCAAATGACATTGAAGGAACACATCTCCTCGAGCGTCTGTTAGAAGATGAATCTACCAACAAAAACAGATCATCTATCTCTTCGTATAAAGAAGCTGCACAAATGGTGAAAGATGGCAATACTAAAGGATAGGGACAAGTTATCAAACCTGTCAAGAACGAAACAAAAGCCGGACTCGGGTTCACACCCGTATTCTCCAAAGACAAGCAAAAGGATGAAACACTTCGTCCAATCAAAGAAGTTTTCAGCAGTGGGGGCTTCCTAAATCTTGTCCTCCAAGAGGTTAGCGTTGTAACCATCGAAGAGGATGAAGACGATCCATCTGAATCTGAAGAGTGGAGCACTTATTTAAACAGCCTTGAGTATGTGTCTCAAGAGGAGTCATATGCGCCAACTGATCAATTCAAAGACATGTCCCTGCAAAGGCATGAAAATCCACCTGTCCCTGCTGAAGTTTGGGATACCTTGGGAGAACCAAGTGGCAAATTCGACTACATGGTGAAATACACTGCGCCAGAAAGCTCGAAAATCCGGATCGAAGATATCCAACCCACAGGATGGGGTGATTCTTTTGATTATCCTAGTCAAACAGAAGAGGTATACTCGTCTTCTCAGTCTAATCAGCCAATCGAGATCCCCAATGAAGATCTCTGCTTCAACACACCTGTGGAATTCCCTAAACCAGATCCTGGTTACCACTACATCAACATGATCACTGAAGATCAAGAGTGCGATTCGGGATACGATTTGGAAAGTGTCACCGACAACGAGTCTCTTCACTCGGAAGACTGGAAGGTACATCCTCAGTATTCAACACAAAGATCAACAGGAAGTACATATGCTACATCTCACACTTCCCGACCTGTTAGTCAAGAAGATTGCTTTAGCAGCACAAAGGGCAAGGGCCATCGTCCAGAGTCTTCAAAGCCTGCTCAAACAGCAATCAAAGTCTACTCAAGGGTTAAACCAAGCGGAAAATTACCCGAGTACCTCGACTTCCAAGGAGTTCGTCATTACTGGAAACCCGTTGAAGTTCGGACTAATGTTCATAGCTCTAAGTAGTTTATCTTTGCTTTTGTTTTGAACTCTCACTTCGCCCAAAGTGTAGAGATGTTTTATAGGGTTTTAGCTTTTAAATAATTTCTCTTCGTCTTGCCCAAGGCGAATGAGTTTGTGTTTTAGGGCTCTGTTTCATAGTGTAAATTATAAATAAAACGCGTTGTTTTGTTTCTACACTGTGTGTTTATTTTCATTTTACCCTTTCTTGGAAATGATAATCCTGAAAAACAAAAAAAAAAATAAAAACACATAAATAAATAAAAATCTTCAAAAAAAATTATTAATCTGCATACACTTTCACCTTAACTTTCTTCAAAAAAAAATGATGACAAAGAGTTAATTAATCGAACATAAATCAAATATGCAGATTAACAGATGGACAAATCCATTGAAAGCAATAACGCTATGCTCTTTCCCAACTTTGAAATTCCCTGTGAAGTCGCCGAGGAAGAAGTTGAAGAAGATATCCCAGATGAAATTTCCCGACTGCTAAGGCATGAGGAAAGGATCATTCAGCCTCATAAAGAACCTCTAGAAGCAATCAATTTGGGTTCGAGGAGAAAAAAAGTAAATATCGGACTTCACTCAACAACGATGTCAAACGATAAATCTTCTCAAAGAATATGTTGATGTGTTCACTTGGTCCTACCAGGACATGCGAGGTTAGATACCATCGTGGAGCATCACTGCCGTTAAAACAGAGTGCCCGATTAAGCAAAAGCGAGGAGAGTTCACCACGAAATGGTGATAAAATCAAAAGGAAGTTCAAAAGCACGTGGTTTCCTCGTCACGAATATCCTCAATGGCTAGCCAACATAGTACTGTCTCCAAGAAAGATGGAAAGGTCGAAATGTGTTGACTCGGGATCGAACAAAGCAAGTCCGAAGGCGATTTCCCACTACCGCATATTGACATGCTAGTGGATAGCTTTAAAATTCGTCTTTTCCTTCATGGACGGTTTCTCTGGTTATAATCAGATTAGAATGGCTCCCGAAGACATGGAGAAGACCTCCTTCATCACGCCGTGGGGCACCTTTTGCTACAAAGTAATGCCGTTTGGATTAAAGAATGCAGGCGCAACTTACCAAAGGGCAATGACTACTCTCTTTCATGACATGATGCACAAGGAGATCGAAGTCTACGTAGATGACATGATAGAAAAATCTGACACTGAAGATGAACACATAGACTATCTCTTAAAGTTGTTTCAACGACTAAGGAAATTTCGGCTCCGTCTGAATCCTAACAAATGCACCTTTGGGGTAAGATCTGGAAAACTCCTAGGTTTCATCGTCAGTCAAAAGGGAATTGAAGTGGACCCTGACAAAGTCAAAGCTATTCAAGAGATGCCTACGCCACGTACGGAAAAGTAAGTAAGAGGATTTGTTGGACGATTGAATTACATCTCGGTTATCTCTCGGATATTGCTACACGTGGGCGATATTCAAGCTTCTCATAAAGATCAAAGGTTGTGTGGACAGCCGATTGCCAAAAAGCATTCGACAGTATCAAGGAATACCTGTCAGAACCACCAATACTGATCCCTCAAGTTGAAGGAAGACCGCTAATCATGTACCTTACCGTACTAGAAGTCCATGGGCTGCGTACTTGGACAGCAAGATGACACCGGTAAGAAGGAGCATGCCATTTACTACCTGAGTAAAAAGTTCACAGACTGTGAAACTCGTTACTCCATGCTCGAGAAAACATGTTGCGCTTTGGTGTGGCCTTCAAAACGTCTCCTCCAGTACATGATCAATCACACGACTTGGTTAATCTCCAAAATGGATCCAATCAAGTACGTATTTGAGAAACCTTCCTTAACTGGGAGAATCGCTCGATGGCAGATGCTATTATCTGAGTACGACATTCAGTACCGCGCTCAAAAAGCGGTCAAAGGAAGCATTCTCGCCGATCACTTGGCTCATCAGCCGCTCAACGAATACCAATCTCTCAAATTTGACTTCCCAGACGAGGACGTGATGTACTTAAAAATGAAAGATTGCGACGAACCGCTACACGGAGAAGGACCGATCCGAATCGGATGGGGTTTAGTCTTTGATGGAGCAGTAAATGTCTTTGGCAATGGAATTGGGGCAGTCATCATCACTCCCGAGGGTTCTCATATCCCGTTTTCCGCCAGATTGCTATTTGATTGCACCAACAACATAGCAGAATATGAAGCATGCATCATGGGTATCGAAGAAGCCATCGACTTAAGGATCAAGATCCTTGACATATATGGAGATTCAGCCCTTGTGATCAATCAAATCAAAGACAAGTATGAAACTCATCATCTTGGTCTAATTCCTTACAGAGATTATGCGAGGCGATTGTTGACTTTCTTCAACAAAGTTGAACTGCATCACATCCCTCGAGATCAGAATCGAATGGCAGACGCCTTGGATACTCTTTCTTCCATGTTCAAAGTTAACGATTGGAATGATATGCCCAGAATCCGTATCAGACGCCTTGAAAGACCTGCATATGTATTCGCAACTGAAGCAGTCTTCGACGATAAACCGTGGTTCCACGACATCAAACGTTTCCTTCAAACACGAGAGTACCCACTCGGGGCATCGTACAAGGATACGAAAACTCTAAGGAGGCTTTCCAGGAATTTCTTCCTCAATGAAGAAGTTCTATACAAAAGAAACTTCGATATGGTTCTGCTCAGATGCGTCGATAGGCAAGAGGCAGACACAATCATCCATGAAGTACATGAAGGATCCTTTGGAACCCATTCAAATGGGCATGCAATGTCGGAAAAATCTTGAGAGCGAGGATACTATTGGATAACGATGGAATCGATTCTGCAAACACGTCAAAAGATGTCACAAGTGCGGATCTCGCAGATAAGATCCATGTGCCACCGACTCTACTCAACGTTCTCTCCTCTCGTGGCCTTTCTCCATGTGGGGCATTGACATGATCGGAATGATCGAACCAAAAGCGTCCAACGGACATCGCTTCATTCGGTGGCTATTGATTACTTCACCAAATGGGTGACGGCATCTTACGCCAGCGTCACAAGACAAGTGGTTGTGAGGTTCATCAAGAACAACCTCATTTGCCGATCACGAATTCCAAGAAAGATCATTACGACAATGGATCTAACTTGAACAACAAAATGATGAAGGAACTATGTGAGGAATTCAAGATCGAGCATCATAACTCATCTCCTTACCGGCCAAAGATGAGCGGCGCCGTTGAGGCGACCAACAAGAACATCAAAAGATCGTCCGAAGATGGTCATCACTTACAAAGGCGGCACGAAATCGCCATTTGCTCTGCATGGGTATCGTGCTTGATGCGCACTTCAACAGGGCAACTCCTTTTCTCTAGTATCGGCATGGGCGGTGCTCCCGTAGAAGTTGAGATCCCATCAATGAGAGTTCTCATGGAAACTAAGCTATCGAGGCCGAATGGTGTCAAAGCGGATCGACCAATGAACTTAATTGAAGAAAACCGCTCTGTGTCATGGACAACTCTATCAAAGAAGAAGAAAGCTTTCGACAAGAAGATCCGACCTCGTGAATTCGAGAAGCGACCTCGTGCTTAAAAGATTACATCTTTTCAACGATTCTAGGGCAAATGGACTCCTAATTATGAAGGCCCATACATCGTCAAAGAAGCGTTTCGGTGGTGCTATGACTCTCACAACCATGGACGGTGATGAACTCCGCATCATGAATCTTGATGCGGTCAAAAATACTTTGTCTAAAAACAAAAGAAACATTTCGGTAAGTCGAAAAAAAGAAAAGGCGGCTTAGGCAAAAAGCGTCTCGGTGGATTGAAAACACGAAAAGCGATCCGAGCAAAAATTAGAGACAATAAACAGAAAATATCCTGATAGATTGAAAACCTGAAAAGGCAATCTAGGCAAAAACAAGGATACACAAAAATGACAAAGTAACTGCAAACAGTCCATACTTCGTCAATCTGAAGAATCTTCCATCAACGGGTCTTCAATCAACTTTTCCGAAACAACAAACACAGTTGGAATTCAAATTTGTTAGGGATAATAGCGGTTATTTGCTTTCAATGTAGCCTTTTCCCAATAAATTATCATTTCTAACTTTTGTAAATAGTCCATGGAATCACGCATTTGGCTGATTACCATTCTATTCAATAAATTTGAGCCCTGTGCTTTTTGTTTGCAATTCCTACTTTATTCTGTTTTGCAAAATAACGCTTTTTATTGTGAAAATCACTTTTTGAAACTAAAACGTTTTAAATGAATTTTTACTTCAAAATTTTGAAACAAAAAGCAAAAATTTTCCTTTGAACTATGAACACAAAAAGAACTTCAACAGTTTTCTCCGTAAGAGTTTCAATCTCCGAAGGATAAAGAACAACTGCTACAGAAGTCTCTTATCCTCAGAAATCATCAAAGGACGGTATTCTTATCCCAAAAAGAATCCCTAGCCAAGTTGCCAATGAAATGCCTTTCTCTGAAAGTTTAAAGCATGCAACTCAAATTCTTCGTCAGTGAACGTCTGCACCGTTGTTTGCAACTTCCACCGAGTATTTGTTCGAACTGTGACGTGGTCCTTTTCCCAGATATCTCTTTAGTGTCTTTGTCAAGTATTGTTAGCATGTATATAACATTCATACATAATAGCATCATTCGTGCATTTTGCATTTCTTGAAATGTTTGCTTTCATATCACTGGTGTAAGTCACGCTTACTCATGTAAGTACAAGTCTGTCCCCAGTAGAATATCTCCAAACAGAGAGAAAATACATCTTTTTCCCCCAACGGAGTATTCCCAAACAGAGAAATTCATTTTCTTCTCTCCATTACATTCCCCAATTGAGATCATTCCTCATTGAGAATAATGTCTTGATTGATTTTTTCTTTCCAGTTCATTCCTGGATAGAACACTGTCTATAATCAACAAAGCAATAAGCAATAGCCTCATCATCTGAGCCATTTATCCTTCTCTTCATTTATAAAATTGTCATAAAAATTTGTCTTCTCAACAAAGTCAAAATCATGACTATACGAGAAATTTCCCAGCAGTTGTCTTTCTGTCTAAAAGAAAACCTGTGTCTTCCAATCAAAATGACCGCATCTTCTCAAAAAGAGAGATCCTCGGCAAGATTGTATCCAAGAAAGCAAAACTCATTTGAGTTCTGTTTCTTTCACTGTTTGTTATTCACAAAAGCTGAATATACAGCAATTTTCTAAAGATTTGCCTTGTTATAGTTATCACTTTGCCGATAATTGGTAATATCTTTAAAGCCCATTTGAAATCTGTTTCTTTCATTTGTCTGTTGTTCACAAAGCTGAATACACAACAAATTTTTTCTCAAGATTTACCTTGTAATAGTTATCACTTCGCTGATAATTGGTAACATCTTCAGAATTCATTACCATAAACTATCACAAAGCTGATAATTGGTAATATCATTTCCACTTACCTTAAACATTGTCACAAGGCTGACAGAAGGTAATCTCTTTGTTTCCCAAAGTGAAAACGAATATTCACATGTTTTGTGAATCTTTCTTTCCCCAGCAGGGATGTATCCACAAATTTCCCCCACCATGTCATTTCTTTGATATTTCTCTGGGTGGAACTTTTTCAATCATTTTGCATCATCCGCATCTTTTGGTATCTTAGGTCCAAAATTTGCGTATTCTGATATTTAAGTCTCTTTACACCTATCAAAACAAAGATATTCATCTTCATCTCTCAGTTCAGACAGCATTAATCGAGTGTGGATTTCATAGGTCAAAATTAGGGTTTCATCAGATTTTCATCTGATTCAAGAGGCAATCAATTAGGGTTTGAGTTTTTCTCACCTCATTTGATCCATCTTGATCAAAATATCAACCTCTGATCATCAGATATCCATTTCTCTCACAGATCAATCAAGGATCGACCAATTAGGGTTTTGATCGGGCATGAGTTTTCTCTGACTTTTTGAACAAGAAATGACTTTTTTGGATAGAGATTGGTCATTATATCTTAGATACAACATCTTGACCTAATTTTTGGATTCAAAACATCACAGAAGTTCACAGGCTTCATCAGTCAATTTCTGAAACATCTGATGAAAATTCATCTCCACAGAAAAGTCAAACTTTGACTTTTGGTCAAATTTTTCAAAACAAAACTTTTTCAAACATCAAAATAATTCAAATGATACATCATGATCATAAAAAATCAACAAAAAGTCAAAAGTTTCATACTTAGAAAAATTTCTAAGTGTTGAAATTTCTTATTTTTTCCAAACTTCATGCCATTTTTTCACCTAGTTCCATTTTGAATTGGAAAAAACTCAAAACATGAAAGTTGTAGCTTGTGAAACAAGCTTTCCAAAATGTCCAAGAACTCTCAATTCCATGGAGTCTAGCTATGCTTTTGAAATTGAAACATAAGGCTTCATGAACTTGATTTTTCAAAAGTCAAAACTTTAATTATAGGTCATTTTGAGTTTTCTTCATCAAGAAGCAATATAACCTTGCCAAATGGATTGATTGAACTGATAAATATCAGCTTGGAAGTAATAATTGAGATGAGATAGGATCAAAGTAAAATAGCACATGGTAAAAAGAGGAAGCTTCCTTTTCAAAAGCCAAAAGTCTTTCTTGCCCTTTAAGGCAACTTTGATTTACCAAAAGCCAATCTCTTTGCCTAACATTTCAGAACTTGTTGCCTATAAATACAGGTCTTGTTTGACATTCAAAACCACACCAAAGCAATGCAAATCCATGCTTTCACTCTCCTTTCTTGAAAATCAAGCAATATAGTGCAAAATTGCCAAACATTGCATTTTTGAAAATCAGTTGAAAACATGTTAAATTTTGGTGTCAAACATGCTTCATGATCACATGCCATGGACACATGCTTGTACAAACTGCCTTAACTTTCGAATTCCATTCTAAGCTTGATTAAGTTATGTTCTAATCATCCTAACACCTTCCATATACATCATAGGGATGATCCAAAACATAAACAACCAACTGTAACAGCTTAAACATAGAATTCGAGTTTCTATTTCTGAACTGTGCAGGTGGACTTGGCTGGAACGATTTGAGGTGATTCGAAGCAAGCATACCATTCACACAGCTTTCATACATGCCGATGATGCTCAAATGATCAAGAAACAAGTTCTGGAAACACTTTAAGACCTTCTTCGATTCTCACTTGAACAGGTATGAATACAAACTATGATATCCATATTCTTTGAACTTAAATGAAAAAGCTTTTGGCCAATCTTTTTCTGCACCCATAACGATCATAAACCCTCAATAAAATCAAAGAATCATCAATCATACATTATTTAATTTGAAAAACTCAGTTCTAGGGTTCATCGTGGTTCCCAGAAATTCAAGCATGCTAGGTTAAATATAAATGCAATTAACATTCACCTTCATATTCGTGATGAAAAATCGAGCAAGTTTGGTTTTTATTTCATTCAATTTCATTAAGAAATGAAGATTTTAGCTTGAATTTTGCAATCTGAATATCAAACACGAAGAACAAGTTTCGCGCCTGTTCTTGATCTTTTTCAAATTCAAAAATTCCAATCTCATATCAACACGTGTTATTGTCCACTAAACACCAGCGCGCGTTTGGCTCAGTGGTAGCTTGTTTTCCCTTAAGTCTCTCTGGCACGTGTTCTACCCTTTGGTCATGGGTTCAACTCCCATCAGGACCATTTCTTTTTATAACTTTTCCAATTTTTCATGTTTTTTTACAAAACTTTCACAATTTTTTTGACCAATCAAAACTCCTTATTTTAAGGTGATTTTTTGGACACTTGTCAATAAATACATCTATTTTATGATAGTGAAAAATTTTCAGAAAAAACTTTCATCTGATCATATTTTAATCAAGCTGAAAACGACGTTCTGAGCACTTTTTCAAACCTCCTTTTAAGGTAAACTTTTCAAGTTTTCGACTTCCGATTTTTTTTCAAAACTTTTCATAAATGAACCTCACATTTCAAAACATTTTCAAATCATTTTTCAAAACATTTCATCAAAACTTACATCTTTTACCACGATCGATCCGATTTAAACGATAAAATCAAATTCATTTTCTCTCGAATTTCTCAATCGATCATGGGCCACCCTTATGGTGTAAGTCCCAACCCTTTTTTGTACATATTTAGTTTTACTTGTACATACTCAAATCATCATTTTCAATATTCAAACATAAACAAATTTCGTTCGTTTGTTTTCATTCGTTTGTTTATACACCGGTACCATTGGTATTGAAAGGAGCAGTATTCCCTGTGAAACTGCTTTCAAACCAATGGGCCTCCCTCACGGTGTAAGTCCCATAACATTCTTTTATGTACATAATATTTCTTTGTACATATCAAAATCTCTTCAAATACATACAAATTTTTATCTGTACATAACACGGATACTTTTTATACTCAATGAGACAAACTTGATCGTTTGTTTTCATTTCACTTGTGTATACACAAACCAACATTCTTTATGTACATATATCTTTTCCTTGTACATATCAATTTCTTTTCATACAAAACTTTTATCTGTACATATCTGAGATACTTTTTATGAGACAAAATTCGATTGTTCGTTTATTTAAATACGTATATACCGAATACCATTGGTATTGAAAGGAGCATTATTCCTTAAACCAATATATCCCAACCCACCTATGTACATCCATCTATTACTCGTTCGTACAAACTTGTAAATAATCAAGTTATGCTCGTTTTAAACGTTCGTTTCACAAACACTTGTTTATACTTCATAAACTTCTGTAAATAAACATCATTGCATTGTTTATATTTCCTTCATAAACTTCTGTAAATAAACATCATTGCATTGTTTATATTTCCTTCATAAACTCCTGTGAATACATATCACACACACACACACACTTGTTTATACAACTGTCTAATTACAACATAACAATTAGTCTAACCAATAGGTTCCCCACAGTTGTAGCCTCCGCTTGGGCTTCATACAAGATAATTCATCTCCAGCATGAATTTAGCCTCCGCTTGGGCTTTATACAAGATAACTCTCCCCACAGAGTTTAGCCTCCTCTTAGGCTTCATATAAGAAAACTCATTTATCTGAGTTTAGCCTCCGCTTAGGCTTCATATAAGACAACACTCCCCTGTTGAGTCAGCCTCCTCTTGGGCTTCGTTCAAAAGAACTCCTCATTAAGTTTAGCCTTCTCTTGGGCATCATACAATGAAAGAGATAGGAAATCTCGAACGACCTCTATTGGGCTTCCAATACAAAGAATCACCAGCTAAGATAGAACCCGAAAGGATGGTTTCCGGTGAAATCACTTTCAAATCCCAATGAGTAAAATTTCCGTGAAATTGCTCTTAATTCAAAAGGATGGTTTCTCGGTGAAATCCTTTTAACACAAAGCCGACCATACCCTATAGCTTCATCTTGAGCTTCATACAAGGACCCTCGATGACCCTCGGAATGCCTCCTCTTGGGCTAACAATACAAGGACCCATGGGCTTCTTAAAAGCATCCTTTTAATCCAATCAATTTCTCCTAGAGATTTAGACATCTATCATCTCTATGGAAGAAGTATCTCATCTATCGTATCACATACAGTCAAAACTTTTTCAAACTGTTTTCAAACAAAAACATCTCTTAATTGTAAGTGGTAACGCTTGTACACTCAAGCAAAACACCCAATGCTTACAGTTAAAAGATTCAATCACTTTTTTTCAAACATCTTTCTTAAACATGTAAGTGGTAACGCTTGTACACTCAAGCAAAACACCTAATGCTTACGATGAAAGATTTTTATCAATCAAACTTTTCGAAAATGTATGTGATGAAATAGATTAGATACATTTTTCATTAAGATGACATTTGTCTGTCTCTTACTAACATCCCGTTGCTTTCCACTAGCATAAGTGGGAACTACGATTGCTCTGACTTTCTCAACATCCTTTTGAGAATACGTAGGCACAAGGTGTCATCCTTGCCGAGCAAATTTCTTTCTCCCTCAGACCAAACAAACCATAGATCCCTTTAGATCCGAGCTACAAATGCTATGATTCCCACTAGGGGATATGTATGCAGAAGATCCACAGATCTTTGCGAGCACAATAATAACAAACACTAGAATCCTTCATAATCTATCTTTCTTAAAATCCCAAAGGAGAAACTTTCCCAATCATAGAAATAGCAATTAAAACACACAAACATATCAAATATATTCATATATAAAGCTATAGATAACTATATATATTTAGGGTGCTCCATCTATTCCCTTTATATAACAATCCCCCTTACTCAGAATCTCCCCAATGCGTTGCGTCTAGTTTGCGCTAGTCGTTACGCATATCAATATCAATTGAGGGTATTTCAGCTTTCCCCTTTTTCATAATCATTAAATCATCTTTCTTGTGTTGAAAATAATAAAGCTTGATGCTCGCGGCATCTTTATAAACAAATCAAAAGAGTAAATCGTTTCGAGCTAGAGAATCCGAACTCACGTTCGCATCCTCTAGCGCGTCACCTTTTAACGCGAACAGTTGGTAGTCGGTGTACCACAATGTCGATATCTAAACCTGGCATGTTTTCGTAGGACAAAGCAAAATTTTCGATGTAATCTCACAACATATGGATCAATCTTTCTTTAACACTATTCTCAAGACCCGCTCCTATCTTGATTTCTTTTCTGTCTTTGTTGGTACCTAGAGTCACAACCTCAATCGGCTCTTTATGTGGCTGTATAGCCCTTTCCTCTTGTTGTAGTAGTTTGGAAAGTTCTCATGGAACTTCACAATCATTCGCACCTTTATCTTCGGCTTGGTAGATCGGATTATCAAAGTCATATTTAGCAATAGCAGAGTCGTTATCGACGGGATTTGGAGTGAATGTCGATTTGCAGTTTATTACGTGGGTGTGGTAAGAACACATAGGTTTTGAAAAGGTGATAAACTAAAAAGAAATATAGGGAGCACAATATTTGAATGCAAAAGTTCAATGATTTATTGAATGAAAATATGCGAATGACAAATAATAACCCTCACAAACTAGTCGTGGTGCCCCGGGTAAGGCACTAGGCTCAGAGTTTTATTGTTCGAAGCGTAAAAGAAAAAAGTGTAAAACAGAAAAACAATTACTCCTGTTTAAAGGAGATTGGCATAACATCCTTAGACTTTCAATTGTTGAGTCCATTGTCACGAGTTGGGAAGATCCAATTCTTGATGTCGAAGTCACCATCATTGTCTTCTATAGCATAAACTACGTCTTTGTTGATGCGGAACAGAGGTCCATCGACACGTTCACGGCGTATCATCTTCTGACCTTTGGAGGTGAAGCCCAAACAAGTCTTGTCATATTTGAATGGAAAATCGGGTAGCTGACCCCAAACGGTACAACCTCCTTATTCAACTATAGCTCTAGCATCTTTTAGTGAGGCCATCTTCGGTGGAACTCTAGTAAATTTTGGAATGACAGAAGAGTTGGCAGGCTTGACTCGTGGAACTACTTAGAAATATTGACACAGAGTTTCAAAAAGTTCACCTTCCATTTCGATGTATCAGAATTACTATAGATGGCTTACCATATATTCTTCTTCTCCACATATTGTAACAATCTTCCCTTTCGTTGGGTATTTCAGCTTCTGATGTAGAGTAGAGGTAACAGCGCCTGACCCATGCATCCAAGGGCGTCCGAGCAGGAAAGAATAAGCTGGACGAATATCCATCACAAAGAAAGTAGAATCAAAATTCTGGGAACCCACTTTGATCGGTAAGTTAAGCTCTCCAACTACTGTTCTCTTCGAACTATCAAAAGCTCTTACGTTTATGTCACTGGGTTTCATGACCACTTCTTTAGCATCAAGTCGGTCGAGAGCACTCTTTGGTAGGACGTTCAGAGCAGAATCAGTATCCACCAATACGTGAGACAGTGTAATGCCCTTACACCCCACAGAAATGTGTAAGGCTTTATTGTGTTTTCTTCCGGCAGGAGTTAAGTCAGCATCAGAAAAGCCCAAACCATTATCTGCTGTCAGGCTAGCAATACAACTTTCGAATTAGTCAGCAGAAGTGTCTTGTGGTATATGAGCATTCTTGAGAAACTTCACCAAGGCTTTAGGATGAGACTCAGATCACAACAATAGAGATAGCATGGAAATCTTGGACGGGGTTTGTCCTAACTATTCCATAACACTGTAGTCTCTCTTCTTAATGATCTTCAGAATTTCCTCCATTTCTTGCTTGAAGGTATCTTCAGCAACTTCCTTTGGTACTTCCATCTGAGCAGGTTGAGTCACTTTCTCTTTCCCTCGGGCCTCGGGAGTTGGTTCAATAGCAGGAACGCAAACTAGTGTAGTAGTATCCTTTAGAGGAGAGATATATGGAGAAAACACTCTTCCAGTTCTGGTTACTTTGCTTGATCTGGTGATATTGTTGACATCAGGACTAGTAGTTTCAATTGTACTGTCTTCAATGGCTAATGGCTCTTGTTTGACACCATAATAGTAAACTTCGGCTCTATAATTCCAAGGTATTGCTTTGTCAGAGGAATATGGAATTGATCTGGGTGAGGTAATAATGAGGGGTGCCACTCTGGGCTTATGATCGACAGAGGTGATCCTTATTGTGTTCACATGAGCATATTCTTCAGGATAATCATCGTCTCTCCATCCGAATGCCTTGATGTCTTCGATTGCAATCTTGTATCTTTCAGGAGTGGTATACTTCACCATGAAATCGTACTTTCCACTTGGCTGCCCCAAGGTATCCTAGACTTCTGGTACGGCTTCGCTTACGTCTTGATCTTCAGGCTTTTGGAAATATCTTCGCACAAACTTTTCATAGACGAAGTTTTCAGGAATAGTACTTGGAGTTGTCTATAAGTATTGAACACCTCTCTTCAACCATGAACATCCATCGGGTTCGAATGCATAATGTGGTAGTTGTCAAAACATCCTGGAAATAAGCCATCTTGTAGCAAATCTTTTTTGACATTCATCAAGGGAATAGTCAATTCGTCTACAACAAAGACATATGAGTCGTTGCCATGCCATTGGTACTCTTGCCATGATCGAGCATATGTGCGTTGATCGCATTTGGAGTTTCAAAAAGAGGGTCGAATTCAATTTCCCGAGCTTCAATCATGTCTTGGATCTTGTTTTTTAGAGCCCAACAGTTGTTGGTGTCGTGCCCTGGGCTATTGGAGTGGTATGCACACTTTGCATTGGGATTGTACTTCGGAGAAGAAGTGTGGACATGCTGAGGAGGATCCCTTAAAGTAACCAGCTCTGCTTTCAACATGTGTTGTAATGCTTAAGACAACGACATGTTGGTCTTCGTAAACTGTCTTCGTGGCGCATTCTGCCTACGCGTGTTGTCTTGTTGAGGTTGCACTGGTGTGGGATTGGAGATCAGGACTTCCCCCACAGATTGACTGCGATCAGTTTTGTCACGGATCTTCTGACCATACAAAGCATTGGCTTCTTTCCTCCCACCAAAAGATCTCTTCGCAGCATTTGAAGATGTTTCGACTTGAATCTTTCTGCTCTTGATTCCAGCTTCAATATGTTCGCTTGTCAATATCAGCTCGGTGAATCTGGATAAAGAGTTTCCAATTAGATGATTGAAGAACGGTCCTATCAGTGTTCCTGTAACGCCCCGTTTTAATTAATATTATATTATATTATATTAATATTTTCGAGTTACCGATCGAAATTTATTTTGCGACGAGAATGTTTATGTTAATCGATATATCTATTAATATATTTGGCGACGTTTCGTTCGGTCCGGTTTTTATTCCGTTCAGTTCGGTAAAATATTATTCGGACCGATATTTAATTCCCCGGAATTATTTTAATTAATTGAGTTAATAATATTATTAGATATTATTAAGGTGTTAATTAATTAATTATGTTAGGGGTGTGAGGACTAATTTCCTAGGATTGGGTTTACACCCTTGGTTAGTAAGAACACACCATTATAAAACCAATTTTTCCTCATTCTTTCCATTTTACAAACAAAAGCCAACTTAGCAACTTGGAGAGAAAGAGAGGATTTTGGAAGAAGAAGAAGAAGCAAGAGGAAGCTTGAGGTTGAGATTTTTTTGGAGCATTTTGCAATCATTCAAGTACTAGAGGTAAGGGGTTTGATTTCCTTTCCATATAGTTAGGGCTTGATAGATATATTTTGGATTTAGGAAAAATTGATAGGTTGATTTTTGAGTTTTGGTTGGTCGATTGTTGAAATAACTTACGAATGTTGAGTTAGAAGTATGGATTATGGGTGTTTTAGGTGCTAGTTTGTAGAAACTAGAAGTATTGAAAATGGAAATAAGAAAAACTGTAACAATGTGAAAAACCAGAAAAACCTATGCCTGTTTTAGAAACGAGGAGGAAGAAGACACATTGGGGCACTTGTGGCATGGGAGGCGCCCACCCCAGCTTGGAGGGAGACCTTCCCAGCCTACAAGGCGCCCGCCCCCTAGTTCTTCACCCCCTGGGACGATCGTCCCTTGTGCATGGAAGAAGAGAAACGAAATTTTGTGTTTTCTGGTTTCTGTATGTTGTTATCTGTTTTCTGCAACATCTGTTTTCTGCATAATTTTCCAAATAGCCTCTGTTTGTTTCAATTTCAGTAAATCCTTATACTACTAGTTGGTATTAATAAAATATAACTAGGACATAAATTATCCGATTAAATTTGGAACCCGATTATGTTCCGATTTTCTGATTTCGGTAATTTCGGCGACGGAGCAAGTTGCTCCGAATTCAACGAAAATTGATGTGCTAGCTAAGTTCGACGTGTAGCACGTAGTGGCGAGGTTAGTTTTTCGAAATTACGAGTTTTTATGAAACGACCTGAAATAGGCCAAATTATGGTTAAATTGAATCGGATTGCGTTTTAGTAGATTTAAGGCACGTATGGACAATCCGATTGCGATGTTGACGATTATGATTAATACCGGTTATTAGGAATGGATTTCGCGACGATTATAGGTGTTTTGACTATTTTTCCGTATTTGGAATTTAGTGAATGAATTGATAATGATGTGGTGTGATTAAACATGTTGTTTGCGACGGTGTATTTATTAATGAATACTTGATGATATGCGATGCGATGTATGTCTGATGAATGGACTTTGAGATTTTGTTTTGCTTTTTATACATGAAGTGTGCGGATAGCAGAGTTGCCACCGACTTTTCTTTTATCCGATTAAGGGAAGGTGAAAAGAACAGGAAAAGACCTTCATTAGATTCTGAGTAAGGGAGAAGGTTATGAAAAGGGAAGGTATTAGCACCCTTTTCCATCTGTAGTTATCTACGGGCTCTTAGTTGCTCTTAGATCATTTTTAAAAGTGTTTTCTGTGTGTTTGACAAAAATGTTTTGAAAAGGCATTTCGCTTTGAATTTGTAATGATTTATGTAGGAATGTATACAAAGTGTTCGGAAATGTTTCGTTTTTGAAAAGAGTTTGAACTTTGACAAAAGTGTGTGGTGGGAAAAGTATTTGATTGAGCAAGCAACTAAAAGTCTTATTACCTACTCAGAATGGTCGTTTTCGTGTTGTTTTACTTTCC
>CM038797.1:46352875-46419904 GCA_021764765.1 Vicia sativa
TGATCCCATCGCTCCAAGAATCAATGCCATCGCTGAAGATGGTGGATCAGAGTAGAAAATGCCCAACTTTGTGATGCAATGGAGGCGTAGTTTGTAATTGATTGTAACATCCCCACTTGCATTCACGTGTCAAGTAATTCACTTGCTTGTTTAAATTTTCAAAATGATCTTTTCACTCTGCCCAAGGTGAGAGTGATGTTGTCTGGGCAAAATCTGTTTGTTTTGAAATTTAAGATCATTAATAAAAGTTTGTTTTTCATTCCAAATTGTATCTTTTATTTTATGCTTTTTCTTGAAAATGGTAATTAGAAAAACCTTTCACAAAAAAAATAATCAAGTGAATCAGATAATCATTTGTTACACGTGTCGGCTTCTAAAATCGATCATAATCATATGTGCAGATTAGTTCAAAACCGTTGAAAACAATGACCGCGCCTCTTCCAACTTCGAACATCCTATATATGTAGCCAAGAAGAGAATTTGATAAGATCCTCAAGAGGTTTCTCAGTTTCGAGCGAGAAAACACCATTCAACCATACAAAGATCCATGAAGGTAATTAACTTGGGTTCGACGAAGACATGAAAGATATCAAGATCGAGCATTGTTGCATCCCCGAGGTGAAGAGCCGCCTCGATCGAAATATCGAAAGAAGATGTGGATATCTTCGCCGTTGTTTCAAGATATGCCGTGGTTAGATACTTATATTGTGGAGCATCATTTACCGTGAAGCTCGAGTGTCCACCAATCAAATAGAAATTAAGAAGAACTCATCCCGATGGCGATAAAGATTAAAAAGAGGTTCTCAAGAAGATTACTGGGTTTACTTATGACATCATTTTATCCTCAATCGATTTCCAATGTTGTGCCGTACAAAGAAAGATGGAAAAGTCCACACATGTGTTGACCACAAGATCCGAACAAGGCTAGTTCAATATGATTTTCCTTTCGCGACGATTGATATGTCAGGACAGTCCTGCCAAGTGCAAAGTGTTCTCGCTCATGGATGGATTTTCAAGATATAATCAAATTAAGATGGCGCTGAGGACTTGGAAAACAACTTTTATCACACACTGGGAACATTCTATTACGAAAGGATGCCTTCGTGTGAAGAACGGGTGCAACGTAACATAGGGATGACACCCTATTCCATGATCCGATGCATAAATAAATTTAAGTGTATGTTGATGACATGATTGCCAAGTCCTAAACCGAGAAGATCGTTGGAAGACTTGTTGAAATTGTTTCAATGTTTGTGGAAGTATCGCCTCCGTGAATCCAAATAAATGTAAATTTGGGTTCTACCCGAAAACTGTTGTTCCATTGTTAGACATAGGAATTGAAGTTTATCCCGCAAGTTAGGGAAATTCAAGAGATGGTGGCACCAATAACTGAAAAGCAAGTGTCATACCCAAAATTTTCCTTCTACTTCTCAAAACATTTCATACATCCATACTCAAGGATTCCTCAAGGGTCGATCGCACAAACCTCTCCTAGACAATCAACCCAAACTAGGGTTTGGCTGTTCTTAGATCCAGATGGACTCCCAACATCTCCAATGGTCATCATGCCTCCTCATATGCTTCAAAGATTCTCCATGACAAGTTTTAAGCCTCACAAGTCAAGTTTCCTCAAACAATTGCTCGATGGTTGAAAATCAATCAGATTGACAAAAAGTCAATTGTGGTCAACATACAACAAACTTCATGATTTTTGGTCAACATCCTCATTTTGAAGTTACATTCATCATTTGATCAAGGGTTGATCATGATTCATCAAGAAAACTCAAGATTTGCTCAAAAGTCAAACTTTCCAAATTAGGGTTTTTCAGTGAAAAGTCAACTGAACTATGACTGAGCATAACTCCTTTATACTTTCTTAAAATTTTTTCCACCACCTCTCATTTTGAAGGAAATTCAATTCTCTACAACTTCATGTCTCACAAGAATGTTCAAAAAAAGCTTCATTTGGAAGGTATGGTCAAAACATTACGTGTCCTTTTCAAAGTCAACAAAAAGTCAACTTTTTTGTTTTGAAGATTTATTGAGCATGGAAACTCCAATTGAGATGAAACCAAAGAGGTTGGTTATAGGACACTTAGAGATTTCTAAAAAGTCCAAGAACACTCAAAAATGTCGAAAAATGAGCAAAATACACCTTACGTAAGTTGTTATTTTGAACATTTGCACAAAAGGAGATATTTGTCAAAATCCAATTTTTCCAATGGGTTTATAATTTTATGATCCAAAATTGATCATAATATTATTTGTGACCTATTGATGCCATGATAACATTCTATTTTATTGATTTATTTTTGAATTTAAAACCATTTAATTCAAATTTAAATTATATAAATATGAAAACAAGATATATTTTCAAATGGATGGATTTTATCAAACTTGAGGTCCAAGATAGCCCACACAACTTGCCAAATTGCTAGTCAGATATGAAGAGAAAATCAAATTTTCTCAAAATTTGATTTTATTTTAAAGGAATTAATTTTACATTGAATACCATATCTTTTTTCACTCTCTTTGCACTCACTCTTCACTCTATAAATACTCAAATCTATTGACATCACAAGGGATCTAAACCCTAGCCTCTACAACAACCCTTACTTTGCTCAAAATGTCACAAAATTGTCAAAATTGAATTTCAAATTCAGCCAGCCAAGGTGTGCCATCCAAACGAGTTCTCGAGGTTCCTGTGGTTCAAAACCAACCTTTACTCGGCAAAACCGCATCGTGCTCCCAAGCTTGTTCCGATTTGGTATTTTCTTGATTTGATTTCATAAACTCATGCATGTTAATGGTTTTTGTGTGTTTATTTGAACTCGTGTACGATAGATCATGTTTGAACCATTACATGCAGCTTGAACGCCCGAAACCGACGCCATAGTTGGGGGTTTATCAGTTGTTTTCTTCGAACCCATTGCAGTGCCGATTCATCAAACCAACACCACCATTGAATTCTGGAATGGTCCATTTAGGGGTGGTCCTCCTTCAAAAAAAGCCATGACATGTTTAGATACTTAATGTCATGTTTGTATTTTCCAAACACTAAGTACACGCTATTCGCTGGTTAAGGCGCTGGGATGAGAAGATGCTCTCAATGGTCACGTGTTCAGCCCTGGTCGTGACCATATTTATTTTCTCTTTTACAAAACTAACTTATTTTTCATATTTTTCTATTTTCTTTTAATATTTTTCATGTTAATTTATTTTATCTTTAAATATTTTTATCATGCATCTAAAAAACACCAAAAATATTTATTTTTTGCATAATCATCAGAAAAATGTTTATTTAATTTTTAAAATTAAAATTATTATTTTTGCATGCATATTTAATTTAATTTCTAATTAATCGTTTAAATGACTTTTAATTGTTTTTAAATTATCAAATCAATTCCAAAAATTACCAAAAATTTATCCTATCATATTTATGTCATTATTAACACAAAAAAAAAAATTCTCATTCAAAAAAATAATTATTTTTACTAACACTTTCCTCTTATGCAATTTTCTCGTATTTTCCGATTATGTAACTGTTTACAGGTTGTAACGTTTCGGACAATTTTTTCTTGCTTTTCTTTTCAATTATGTAATTGCCTATGGGATGTAATAGTTTAATTAGACTTTTATTTTCCGCACTCATTATGTATCTCTTTAAAGCCATGTAATAGTAGACATTTACTTTCCGCACTTTACATTTCCGCATTTACTTTTCTGCACCCTATAAACTGCTAGTAACTAGGCGTGTATGGCAAGATAAAATTGGACATAGATCACTCATAACTCTCAAGATAAAAATATCTGAATTGACACACTCTTTTCACACATGCACCCCTTAGGGTAATTCTCTCGTTTTACGAATTCAAATGGTCAAGTCCCTCTAACGTAGAGGTATTCTAGCACCGCTGTCTAAACAAATCATCATAGTCCTTCGATACAAAGATCATAGACCCAATGATGTCGCCTATGAATACATGATCTTGACCTCGATTGTCGCCACGAAAAATGATGATAGTCCTTCAATGTGCTAGGATACCCTACAAGTTGCCTTCTATGACCATCCGATGTCCCTTCAATGTCCCGCTTACATCCAACGAATAGGGTTACCTACCAACCAATGGTGTGGATAGCGCTATTCTAAAGGAACATAAAATACCACTTAAACGACCAACGAGTAGGTAATGAGCAACTAAGAGCCCAGATAATCACGGATGAAAGGTGCTACCTTCCTTTTCATAACCTTCTCCCTACTAATCTAACGAAGGCCTTTTCCTCGTCTTTTCACCTTCCCTTAATTGATAAAAGAAAAGTCAATGGCGACTCTTGCTATCCGCACATTTGCACTACAAAAATCTCAAAGTCGGCTCACCGACATGAATCGGCGACTCTACTGGGAGACACCCTAGAGAATGCCTTGGGATTTCTAGATCACCTTTATTGCTTCGTTTGACTTGCCTACTTTATCTTTAAGGGTTGTTGGGTATTATATTTGTGGGGATCCTACACCGATCCGGGTTTCCTTTAGGTAAGTAGCAATAAATCGTCATGACTGCTAGACGATATCAAACGGTCAACATGATGGCTACGTTAGTGTGACACTTTGGATGTCTTGATACTCTTCATTTCCAAGTTAAGGATAGTATTTGGCTTCCATGGTGTCATCAAGACTAACTAAACTTTTAGAACCTTAATTGACCCATCTTGGCCATTAGAAGAAAGTGAGATGGCTTCGGCTTTGGTGTAGACCTAGATTGGTTGATACTCGTGCTAAGCTCATTAAGATCGACTTTTGGGATATTTTCGTCGACCACTTGGTAGTCGATTGAAATAAACGCTACGAAAGATCAATGATATGAGATTCCTAGAACCCGATTACTATTATAGATGTGATGAACCAACTCAAACTTTTGTGGGTAATCACTATACCTCATGCAAGCCTTAAACCTAGGCTCATTGTGAATTGTTTGTGGATGCTAAACATGACATCATGACATCATTGCATTGCATATCATTTCTAACTATTTCAAGGACCTAGGATTTATCTTTGCCTGCTTTTGTAGGGAATTATGGCTTCTAGAAAGACTATCCGAATCAACTTCATTGGTATACCTTCTCAGCTCAAAGAATTTGTTTCAAATTCCCAATCATGCCCGCCCATCAAAAGACATGGTTATCTACTTGACTTGGTTGTTCCTTTGAAGAAGATATGATGCATGTCCTATTCCAGCTTCTTTGATCCGAAACACCATTGCTTTACATTCCTGATTATCGCTTAGTTCCTACCTTGGAAGAGTTCTCTGCTACTGGGATACCTATTCGATCAAATGTCGCTCAACCGTCTAGAAAAGGTTCCTAGGTACGAAGACATCGATCAAGACTACATCTAAAGTGCTCGTATCGAAGCCAATTGGGAAACTAGAAGTGGAGTTAAGGGCTTACTTGCCAAGTTTCTGATTAAGAAAGCCCGAGAATTCTCGAAAGTAATGAGTTTCCATGCATTTGAAGACATTGTGGCCTTGCTAATCTATGGTTTGATTCTATTTCCTAACTCGATCAATTCATAGATGTCAACGCCATCAAGTTGTTTCTTACTCACAATCCTATGCCTACTTTACTTGGAGACATCCTACATTCTCTCCACACTGTACCATCAAAAGACAAGGAACTCTCATGTGTTGTATACCGCTACTTTCTAGGTGGTTTATTTCGACCTTCCTCAATCGGCTTTTGAAGAACGAGCAAAGATTGAAGTGGTCTCAAAGGCTAATGTCACTCTCTCATTCAGATATCCGTTGGAGTCTTTTCTCTCAAAAGGACTTCACATTCATTGAGCATTGTGGAGAATTCCCTAATGTACCACTCCTTGGTATAAGGGGAGGTATTACTTACAACCCATCTTTAGCTCTACGTCAGTTTGGTTTTGTTCGAAGAGACGGTCCACATGATATGCTTTTCCAAGATATTGTGTTCGACTACAATCACGATCTCCAAAATTACCGATTAAGGTTCATATACGCTGGGGCATGGTAAAGAAGATCGATACCAAGACTTTGGGGCACCAAAACTCCATTCCTTGGGAACCTTACTCAAATGGGTGCGAGCTCGTCAAAACCTCATGATGCCATTCACCTATTCTACCAATAATTATGGAACCCATATAGGTGACTATTACTCGCTCTCCATCCCGACATGCCTACCGATTTTGAAGACTGAAGAGATCCCGGATTCAATTTAAAGAAGAAAGGGATACCTTTGAAGCTCAGTGTATGCAAGTGAGAAGAAGGTACTAGAGCTGACAAAGCTACTTCACGAGGAGCGAAACATCAACGCCTACCGGCACCAAGAGCACCATGGGAGACTTAGAGCTTTAGGATTTTTATGTTTTTATTGTTTTGAACTGTTTTTTGTACTTAAAAAGAAAAAGAATAATAAAAAGAGAACTAATAAATGTTTGTTCGTGCTTGTTTAACAAATTTAAGTCTCTAAGGTCCTTGAAAACATTGCATTGCATTTACATCGCATATCATGGCATAACATCTCATAACCGGTACATTGAAGATTGGTTTTCTCATTCTCTCGCTATTTATTTTAGCAGAAATGGCTCTTGAACAGATCGTCGAGATCTCCGTGATCGAATGCTCGGGCCAGAGATGTTCACTAGCTTGGTCCAAGGCCAAGAAGATCCAAGAAACTCATCAATAGAAAGAAGAGGGTCGCTGGTGTTCTCAACATGGGTAGACGCTATAAAGGTGGACCTAAGGTGGTCAATGGAGAGCTCTCAAGGAAGTGTCAAGACCGAGGGAAGTGTCAAGGGCAATGAAGGGCCATGAGCCCGAGAAAGAGAGAGATCGCTATGATAATGACCAAGACTGATGAAGATGAAAGTACAAGCAACTTGAAGACCGTCCAATGTCGTGGAAAACTCAAGATGTCGTGGATCAATTTTGATGATCCGAGTCTTGTCCTCGTGTGGTGATTCCTCCAAAGTTCAAATTTCCTACTTTTGCCAAGTATGATGGCATTTCTTGTCCAAAGTCGATTTGAAGTCCTATGTTCGAAGATCAACCCCACACCGATGATGTAAAGTCAGGATGCATTATTTTCAAGAGAGTTTGTTCGAATTCACTGGAGTGGTATTATCGCCAGGGAATGACCGTATCCATACTTGGAGGACTTAGCGGATGCTTTCAGACAAAGATGAGTACAACGCTAAATTGACACCCACTCAAGATGCAACCACAGAGCATGTCTATGGGTCGTGATGAGAAGTTCATAGAGTATGCTCGAATGGAGAGATCTAGTCAGAGTTCACCACCCTTGTCCAATAGGAGTTGGTTGATATGTTTATGGAACACCGACAAGCCCATTCTTCAATCATCCGATTGAAACTCTTCACCGGATTCACCGAAATGATATTGAGGAGAGCGATTGAAGTCGGTATCAAGAGTGAGAAGATCCATGTAGACATCTTCAAATGTCGCAAGAGATCTTTGGTGGTAAGAAAGAAGCTAATGTTGTGTATGGTCGAAAAGTCGAGCCAAGACCGATCGCGCGCAACTGCGGGGCGTCATGATCTCCAATCCTACATCAACACAACCTCGAGACAACGCCAGAGCTTAACGCGCCACCAAGACAGCATTTAAGATCAACATGCCATTGTCGCAAGCATTGCAACACATGTTGAAAGCGTAGCTAATTACTTTGAAGGATCCTCCCGTAGCATCAACACTTCTCTCCAAGATACAATCCTAATGCTAAGTGTGCTTACCACCCAATAGCCTGTGGCACGACATCGACAACTATTGGGCTCAAGAAAAAATTCAAGATATGATTGAAGCTGCATTGAGTTTCCCTCCGTTGAGACCAATGTGATCAACGCGCCTATGCCTAACCATGACAAGAGTTCCAATGTCGTAGGTGAGGATACTTACGCTTTCAACATAGATGACTTGACCATTCCTCCGATGACCTTAAGAAGAATTTGCGAAGCTGTCAATCCAGATGCCCAGAGAATTGTCGTTGGTGCCCATCCGCACCGATGGTTGGCTTGGTCGAGAAGACGGTTCAAAGGTATGATGGATAACCGTGAAATACTATTCCCGAAACCACTGTGGAGAGTCTGTGAAGACATGTCTAAGAAATCAAGATCAAGATGTGAATGAAGTCGCACTGCCTCGCATGGGATACCTTGGGGCAGCCAAGTGGAAAGTTTGATTACATGGTGAAGTATACTGTTCCTGATAGCTACAAGATTCCTATTGAAGATGTTAAGGCAACCGGATGGGGTGACGATTTCGAAGACTATGCCGATGTTAACACAATAAGGATTTCTCTCACGATTCTCGGCCAAGAGTGGCGCCTCTCATTACTTCCCAGGCTCCATATTCCTCCGACGGCTATCCCTTGGGACTATGGATCCGAGGTTTACTATCATGGCGCAAGCAAGACCCTCCGACCATCAAGATCTTACGTTGAAGCTACCATTCCTGACATCGACAACATCACCGGATCAAGCAAGGTGACCAGAACCGGAAGGGTTTTCTCTCCGGAAATCTCTCCTCCAAAAGACACTGCGACTCCAACTCGCATTCTAGCTATTCAACCAATTCGAGACTAGAGGAAAGAACCAATGACTCATCCCCAAATGTATACCAAAGGAAGATCAAGACCTCCAAACGAGAAATGGAGGAAATTCAAGATTATCAAGAAGAGCGACTACAATGTTGTGGAATGCTAGATGCATCGCCCAAGATCTCCATGCTTGCTCGTTTTGTGCTCGAGGCTCATGCTAACGCCTGGTGAAGTTTCAAGAATGCTCACGCATCGCAAGACACCGCCGATCAATTTGAAGTTTGTATTGCTAGCCCGACCGCCAACAACGCCCTTCTCTCGATGTCGATTTAACTCCTACCTAAGGAACACAACAAAGCCTTGCACATCTCTCGTTGAATGCAAGGGCTACATTGTCTCATGTTTTGATAGATACCGGTTCTCGCTTCCTCAATATCCTTCCAAGAATGCTTTGATCGACTTGATGTGAAGGATTGGTTCAAACCCAATGATGTTATTGTGAGAGCTTTTGATGGTTCTAAGCTAACGGTACTTGGAGAGCTATTCTCGCTCATAAAGTCGGTTCCTGCACTTTTGATTCCACTTTCTTCGCCATGGACATCCGCCCATTTTATTCTTGCCTACTTGACGCCTCGATACGGGCGGTCACCCTACCTTGCATCGTGTCAAGTACCCTGAAAGGGAAGGTTGTCACAGATGTGGTGAAGAAGAATATATGGTCACCACCTACAATCATTCCGACTCGAGATGGAAGGAGAATTTTTCGAGACTCCCATCAAGCTTTTGAGACAATCCCCGAGTCATGCCCGCTCTCCTATCACCCCGGTTACGCAAGTTCCGCCTAGGATGGCCTCGTTGAAGGATGCTCAAGTCGTTGAAGGGGAGGTAGTACTATTTGGGGTCAACTCCCCAATCTCCCTTTCAAATCTGACAAGACTGGTTTAGGCTTCACCATCAAAGGTCAGAAAATGATACGCCGCGAACGTGCCGGTCAACTTCCCTTCCGCATCAGCAACAGTGGAATCCATGCTATAAAAGATGACGACAACGACTTCAACATCAACAAGTGATCTTCCCAACTCCCGACAATGGACTCAGCAATTGGAAGACTAAAGACGTCATACCGATCTCCTTTAGACAGGAGTAATTGGTCTTGTTTTGTCTTGCTTTTCGTGTTTTCTGTGTTTTGAACAATAAACTCTAAAGCCTAGTGCCTTGCCCGGGGCATCATGGCTTGTTTGTGAGGGTTATTATTTGTCATTTGCATATTTTCATTCAATAAAATCGTTGGACTTTTGCATTATTCGTTGCTTTCTTTCTTTTACTTTATCACCCCTTCAAAAAGCTATGTGTTTCTTACACACACCCACGTGATACACTGCAGAATCACTCCGAATCTCGTTGATAATAGTTATGCTATTGCTAAAGATGACTTCGATAATCCGATCTACCAAGCCGAAGACAAAGGTGAGGAAGATTGTGAAGTGCCAGGAGAACTTGTCGACTGCTACAGCAAGAAGAGCGAGTTATACAACCGCATCGAAGAGCAAGTGGAGGTTGTGAATTTGGGTAATCATGAAGATGTAAAAGAGATCAAGATAGAGCGGTCTTGAGAATGATAAAGAAAGATTGATTCGAATGTTACGAGATTATATTGAGGTTTTGCTTGGTCATACGAAGACATGCCAGTTTGGACATTGATATTGTGGTACACCGATTGCCGATAAAAGAAGGTTTTCTCCCTGAAATAGAAGGTTGGCTGACGCTCCCGAGATGTCGAGAAAATCAAAGTCAAGTTAGGGCGCTCAACCTGCTTAGTGTTACTTCCTATCCACAGTGGGTAGCTAATGTGGTGCCTGTGCCCAAGAAGGATGGGAAGGTACGAATGTGTGTGGATGACAGAGATTTTAACAAAGCGAGTCCGAAAGACGATTTCACACTTCCTCATATAGATGTTCTAGTCGACAACACCACTCAGCACAAGGTTTTCTCCTTCATGGATGGTTTCTCTAGTTACAATCAAATCAAAATGGCTCCAGATGACATGGAGAAGATTACTTTCGTTACACAGTGGGGCACTTTTTGCTACAAAGTTATGCCGTTCGGACTGAAGAATGCGGGCGCCACTTATCAGCGTGCCATGGTGACATTATTTCATTAAATGATTCATCACGAGATAGAAGTCTACATCGACGACATGATAGCTCTATTGCGCATCAAGAAGAACATCTTGATCATTTATGAAACTGCTTGATAGGTTGAAGAAGTACAGCCTGAGACTCAATCCCAACAAGTGCACCTTTGGAGTTAGATCCGGAAAGCTCCTAGGGTTTGTTGTCAGTGGGAAAGGTATTGAGGTTGACCCCGCCAAGGTTAAAGCTATTCAAGAGATGCCAGCTCCACGCACCGAGAAGGAAGTCAGAGGTTTCTTGGGCCGTTAGAATTACATTGCCAGGTTCATTGCACATCTAACTGCTACTTGTGAGCCAATCTTCAAGTTGCTGAAGAAAGATCAAGTGGTAGAATGGAACGACGATTGCCAGATCGCTTTTGACAAAAATCAAGGAGTATCTACAGAATCCTCCTATCCTGATGCCGCCCGCCGAAGGAAGACCTTTTATCATGTACTTGATAGTGTTAGAGAACTCAATGGGGTGTGTGTTGGGGCAACATGACGAGTCTGGTCGAAAAGAGTATGCAATATACTCCCTTAGCAAAAAGTTTACCGATCGAAACAAGATACTCACACCGAGAAAACTTGCGCTGGTTGGGCTGCGTCACGACTAAGACAAGATATGTTGACTCACACTACCTTGTTGATTTCAAGATGGATCCGATAAAATACATATTTGAGAAACCGCTTTCTCCCGAAGAATAGCAAGATGGCGATGATCTTGATCGAATACGACATCCAATACACTTCTCGAAGCAATCAAAGGAAGTGTAGTAGCCGATCATTTGGCTCATCAAGCCGTAGATGACTATCGCCTATGCAGTCAATTTCCGATGAAGATGTTTTACTAGTTATCGATCACAAGAACCGTGACCGCATTTAAGGACCCGAACAGGATCCCGATGGACCATGGTCTTTGATGGAGCCTCAACGACTTGGCAATGGCATTGGCGCCATCATTACATCTCCATACAGACACACGCCTTTCACCGCCAGATTATGTTTCAGCTTGCACTAACAACATGGCCGAATGCTGCAGCATTATGGGTATTAAAGTCGCTATTGACTTAAGAATCAAGTTCTTAAGAGTGTATGAAGACTCAACTTTAGTGATCACCGATTATAAGGATACTAAGCATCCGAATCTCATTCAGACGAGAGCATGTTCGAGTTTGATCCCCTACTTTGAAGAGATCACTTTCAATCACATTCCACGAGAAGAGAATCGCTGGCGACGATTGGCTACTATGTCGCCTATGTTCAAGGTCGAGGGACAACGAGGCTCCCCGATCATCATTGAGAAGTTTGACGAACCAACATATTGTTATGAACTTGATACGTAGAGAAACCTTGGTACTATGACGTGAAGAGGTATCTTGAGACTCGTGAATATCCCAGGGCATCCGTCAATGATAAGAAGTTTTTGAGAAGGTTTGCATCCAAATTCTTCCTCAAGAACGACATCTTATACAAGCGCAACCACTTTCAGGCTTACATCTACCGTAGACCGGAGAACAAATGGAACGATCATGGAAGAGTTACACGGCGATTTGGTAACCACTCCAGTGGTCATACGATGGCTAAGAAGATTTTGAGAACAGGTTACTATTGGTCCACCATGGAAGCTGATTTCCATCGCTACGCTCGATCTTGTCACAAATGCCGGATACACGCAGACAAAGTGCACGCACTCCAAAGACTAATGTTCTAACAGCTCCTTGGCCTTTGCAATGTGGGGCATTGACATGATCGGAGAGATTAAGCCCACATCTTCCAACGGACATCGCTTCATCCTTGTGGCAATTGACTATTTCACCAAGTGGGTAAGCATCCTCGTCAGATCTGTTACCAAGAATGTTGTGGCTCGATTCATTAAGCATAATCTTATCTATCGATATGGCACTCCCGAAAGGATTGTCATAGATAATGGCTCTAATCTCAACAACAAGATGATCATCGAACTCTGCACGCAGTTCAAGATCAAGCATCACAACTCTTCTCCTTATCGGCCTAAGATGAATGGCGCTGTGGAAGCCGCCAACAAGAACGTTAAGAATATTATACAGAGATGATAAAGGACTTACAAAGATTGGCATGAGATGTTACACCGCTTTCATGGTTATCGTGACTACAAGATTAACATCACTGTGGGCAACCTTCTCTCTTGTATACGGTATAGAAGCGGTCCCGCCTACGAGGTTCGGGATACCTCAACCGTAGTCCTCCAGACGCAGAAAGGGCGAAGACGATTAGATCCGCATCCTTGACCAGATTAATTTGATTGATGAGAAACGACTCGCATCCATTTGCCATGGATGATCTATCAAAACGAATGATCGAGCATTTAACAAGAAAGTCAAACACCGAGTCTATCAAGTCGGTGATCTAGTAGTCAAGCGCATCATTCTTCCACAAGGTGATCCTGTGGGCAAATGGACTCCCACTTACGAGGGACCGCTTGTAGTCAAGATGATTTTCCGTGGAGCTATGATACTTAGCACCATGGATGGTGAAGACTTCCCACACTCGTGAACACGTATATAGTCAAAAATACTACGATAAATGAGACCCGCTTAGGTCGATCGCCTAGGCAAAATATAGTATCCTCGCCAACCAAAAGGGTTCGGGCAAAAGTTAAGGATAAATACAAAAATGTACACCGGCAAGTCGAAACGAAAAGGCGATTGGGCAAAAAGGGTATCCCGAGACCTAAAACCCGAAGGGCGGTCTAGGCAAAGTTAGGGATTTAAGCGCACGATTATGTCTCGCCCGTATCACCTACTTCCGCACTACTATCAAGATTCCGTGATCAAATGGAAAAATCAATTCACTCGCTTTCACCGACAAAGAAGGAGATGAGATAGTTGAAATATATGAGTACTAGCATAGTTGGAACTTAACGAGATTGTTTCCGCATAGCGTTTTACTTTTCTTGTGTATAAACTACTTGGCCATACGCCACATTTCAAATAAATACGAGTTCTTTCTCTTTACAATTTTTGTTATTTGCATAAGGTCCAACGTTTACTTTGAATGATTATATGCATTTGACAATAAAAATCTGTTTACAAACATGCGAAAAGTAAGCATACAAGGGTAATTACTACAGGCTCTAGGGATTGAGATGACGACGAAAGTCACCCATACGCCCCCTTGCAAGAGTACAACCCCCGCAGAGATGTCACTCGTCGCAAAATTTCCCCAACAAATTTCCAAGCAGTAACGATTCGTCACCAGCGGAGGTATCCCCAGCAAAATATCTCTTGACAATCATCACCCCCGCAAAGAAGAAAGATCCGTGCTTGAAACTTGGTCAGATAGTGCATCGGAGGAAACCTACATCTTTTATTCCCCAGCCAGAGGTTTGGACAGGCTCCAGATCCTCCCATCCCTATCTCCCAGCAACAATTGATTACTCCTCAGTAGGGTCTATGCGCAAGATCCCCAGCAGAGCGCATCCCAATTTTTCTCCGGCAGGGTCTATGCACAAGATCCTCAACAGCGCGTCTCTCGATCTCTACCATCCTAAACAATATTTAGGCTCAAGACTTGGTCAGATAGTGCATCGGAGGAATCAAGGTTATCTTTCTTCTCAGGGTTTCCAATCCATTTCGTCCCCAAACAGAAGTCAGAAATCTCCAAGCAAAACATCCGCATCTTCTTCAAGATGGATATGTTTTGAAATACCACAACATCTATCATTCATACATTATCCATAAAATCATAATTTGTGCATATGTCATTCATACACATTGTCATGCATCATAATTTGCATAAGACTAACAATATTCTATCAAAGTTTCTTTTGTTTTTCCCAAAACAGGTGAAAATCACTTCTAAAACAAACAGGTCCAGGATTAATGCCCGAAGCCAGACGGGAAAACTATTTGAACGATCGCCCTAGTTGTCCTCCGACAACTGGTCCAGGATTAATGCCCGAAGCCAGACGGGAAAACTATCTGAACGACTGCCCTAGTTGTCCTCCGACAACAGATCCAGCATTAATACCCGAAGTCAGACGGGAAAACTATCTGAACGATCACAAGTTATCCTCCGATAACAGGCATTGGATTAATACCTGAAGCACAACAGGGAAGATATCCACATTTTGCCAACAATTATCCCCTCAGAGCAGTCAAGACGAAGATTTGTTCTGACGCTCTCTTATTATCAACAGAAACTACAGAGTATGGCGTACGACTCAGTTGCCTTGGATGGCATCTTAAGCCCATATCCGACTACTTATCAACATTTCTCCACTTTCATCATGCTGTATATTTGGTTAAAAACCAATACAAACCAATAACTTCATTCAAAGACAAGCGCAGGGTCTAACGTACGACTCCCTCCAGATGGCATCTTAAGCCCATCTCCATGCTCCTTTCACTTCCAGACACGTCTACAGAGCCTAGCGTACGGAACACTCCCCAGCATTGATCATTCCAGATGGCATCTTAAGCCCATCTCCGACGACTTTCCTATCCAGGCGACGTCTCAAGTCTAGCATACGACTCATTCTCCAGAAAAGTCTCCACCTTCTCCAAATGGCATCTATAAGCCCATTCCCAAGATCACCAAAGAAGTGCAAATTTTGTGTATTGAGTGTTCAATCATCTTCTACCTCTGTGTCACAAAGACAAACACGCCAATCTAACCCTTCCAGTACAAGAAGATTGAATAGGGACAGCTGTCATACCCCAAAATTTGCCCTCCTACTTCTCAAAACATTTCATACATCCATACTCAAGGATTCCTCAAGGGTTGATCAAACAAACCCTCTCCTAGACAATCAACCCAAACTAGGTTTCTGTTTAGATCCGTATGGACTCCCAACATCTCCAATGGTCATCATGCCTCCTCATATGCTTCAAAGATTCTCCATGACAAGTTTTAAGCTCACAAGTCAAGTTTCCTCAAACAATTGCTCGATGGTTGAAAATTAGTTTTATCTGACAAAAGTCAATCGTGGTCAACATACAACAAACTTCATGATTTTTGGTCAACATCCTCATTTTGAAGTTACATTCATCATTTTATCAAGGGTTGATCATGATTCATCAAGAAAACTCAAGATTTGCTCAAAAGTCAAACTTTCAAAATTAGGTTTTTCAAAGAAAAGTCAACCTAACTTTGATCGAGCATAACTTCTTCATACTTTCTCGTAAAGTTTTACACCACATCTCATTTTGAAGGAAATTCAATTTCTACAACTTCATGTCTCACAAGAATGTTCAAAAATGCTTCATTTGAAGGTATGGGTCAAAACATTATGTGTCCTTTTCAAAGTCAACAAAAGTCAACTTTTTATTTTGAAGATTTATTGAGCATGGAAACTCCAATTGAGATGAAACCAAAGAGGTTAGTTACAGGACACTTAGAGCTTTCTAAAAAGTCCAAGAACACTCAAAAATGTGGAAAAATGAGCAAAATACACCTTACAGAAGTTGGGCATTTTTGAACAATTGCACAAAAGGAGATATTTGTCAAAATCCAATTTTTTCTAAATGGGCCAATAATTTTATGATCCAAACTTGATCATAATATTATTTGTGACCTATTGATGCCTTGCCATGGCCACATTCTATTTTATTGATTTATTTTTGAATTTAAAACCATTTAATTCAAATTTAAATTATATAAAATATGAAAGCAAGATATATTTTCAAATGGATTGGATTTTATCAAACTTGAGGTCCAAGATAGCCCACACAACTTGCCAAATTCGTGCTAGCTTCCATATGGAAGAGAAAATCAAATTTCTCAAAATTTGATTTTATTTGTAAGGAATTAATTTTACATTGAATACCATATCTTTTTTCACTCTCTTTGCACTCACTCTTCACTCTATAAAAACTCAGCCTATTGCACATCACAAGGGACGAAACCCTAGGCTCTACAACAACCCTTACTTTGCTCAAAAATTTCACAAAATTGTCAAAATTGAATTTCAAATTCAAGCCAGTTTCAAGGTGTGCCAGCCATCCAAACGTGTTCCTGAGGTTCCCAGGGTTCAAAACCAACCTTTACTCGAAGCAAAAACTGCCCAGATCGTGCTCCCAAGCTTGCTCCGATTTGGTATTTTCTTGATTTTTGATTTCATAAACTCATGCATTGTTAATGGTTTTTGTGTGTTTATTTGAACTCAGGGTACGTATTAGATCATGTTTGAACCATTACATGCGAGCTTGAACGTCCAGAAACCGATTTTCCATAGTTAGGGTTTTTCGAGTTGTCTTCTTCGAACCGGCTTGTACATGTCGATTCAATCAAAACCAACACCACCATTGAATTCGAAATGGTCGATTTAGGGGGTAGGTCCTCCTTTATTCTTTATTTGGCTTATTTTGCGGTGTTCGAGTTTTTGTTTGATCGAGAGACACCGAGCTAGGGCCGGCTTGCTGACTTGCTTGAACCAGCCGAGAGGCACGCTGGCAAATCGTGCTTTCCGATTCTCCTTCATTCAACTGCCCACTCGCTAACCGTGTTGAATTCAAAAAGCCATGACACGCTTACATACTTAATGCCATGTTTGTATTTTCCAAAACGGCACACGCTGGCTCGTGGTTAAGGCGTTGGGATGAGAAGATGCTCTCAATGGTCATGTGTTCGAGCTCGGTCAGACCATATTTTTTTTTCTTTACAAAACTAACTTATTTTTCATATTTTTCTATTTTCTTTTAATATTTTTCATGTTAATTTATTTTATCTTTAAATATTTTTATCATGCATCTAGAAAACACCAAAAATATTTATTTTTTGCATAATCATCAGAAAAATGTTTATTTAATTTTTAAAATTAAAATTATTATTTTTGCATGCATATTTAATTTAATTTCTAATTAATCGTTTAAATGACTTTTAATTGTTTTTAAATTATCAAATCAATTCCAAAAATTACCAAAAATTTATGTCATTATTAACAAAAAAAACTTTTTCTCATTCAAAAAAATAATTATTTTTACTAACACTTTCCGCTTATGCAATTTTCTCGTATTTTCCGATTATGTAACTGTTTACAGGTTGTAACGTTTCGGACAATTTTTTCTTGCTTTTCTTTTCAATTATGTAATTGCCTATGGGATGTAATAGTTTAATTAGGACTTTTATTTTCCGCACTCTCATTATGTATCTCTAAAGCCATGTAATAGCGAGACATTTACTTTCAAGACTTTACATTTCGCAATTTACTTTCCGCACCCTATAAACCGCTAGTAACTAGCGTGTATGGCAAGATAAAATTGGACATAGATCACTCATAACTCAAGATAAAATATCCGAATTGACACTCTTTTCACACATGCACCCTTAGGTAATTCTCTCATTGCCTTACGAATTCAAATGGTCAAGTCCTCGAATGTAGAGGTATTCTAGCACCGTTGTTCACAAACAAATCATCATAGTCCCTTCGATACAAAGATCATAGACCCACGATGTCGCCACGAATACATGATCTTGACCTCGATTGTCGCCACGAAAATGATGATAGTCCCTTCGAATGTGCTAGGATACTCCTACAAGTTGCCTTCTATGACCATCCGATGTCCCTTCGAATGTCCCGCTTACATCCAACGAATAGGGTTACCTACCAACCAATGGTGGATAGCTATTCTAAAGGAACGAAATAACACGAAACGCACCAATTCTGAGTAGGTAATGAGACTTTTAGTTGCTTGCTCTATCAAAATACTTTTCACACCTCACACTTTTGTCAAAGTTCAAACTCTCTTTTTTTCTTTTCAAAACGAAACATTTCCGAACACTTTGTATACATTCCTACATGAATCATTACAAAGTCAAAGCGAAATGCCTTTTCAAATCATTTTTATCAAACACACAAAAAGCACAATTTTAAAGTGATCTAAGAGCAACCGAGAGCCCAGAGATAATCACGGATGAAAAGGGTGCTAATACCTTCCTTTTCATAACCTTTCCTTACTCGTAATCTAACGAAGGTCTTTTGCTGTTCTTTTCACCTTCCTTAATTGATAAAAGAAAAGTCGGTGGCGACTCTTGCTATCCGCATTTGCGATACAAAAATCTCAAAGTCAGCTTCAATCAGACATGCTAAGTCGAGGTTTCTTGACGTTGAGTTATATTTCGAGATTCCCGTTGAGGAATGGTGTTTGATGGAGCCGTGAATTCTTGTGGAAAAGGAATTGGTGTTGTGATCATCACTCCTCAAGCAACTCACATTCCTGTCACGGGAAGGTTGATGTTCAATTGTACGAATAATATGGCGGAATATGAAGCTTGTATCATGGGTCTTGAAGAAGCCATTGATCATAGAATCGAAATTCTTGATGTGTATGGTGATTCAGTTTGGTAATAAATCGACAGGAAGATTGGGAGACTCACACCGCTTACTCCCTTACAATGATTATGCAAGGAGACTGTTGACTTTCTTCAATAAAGTGGAGCTTTACCACATTCCTCTAGATAAGAATCACATGGCAGATGCCTAGGCAACTTTGGCTTCCATGTACAAAGTAAACTAGTGGAATGATGTACCTCAGGTCACCATTGAGCGCTTGAAAAGGCCGGCTTACATATTTGTTGTGGATGTGACAAAGGATGGTAAGCCCAGGTATCATGATATCAAACACTTCGATGACTCAAGAGTATCTGGTTGATGCGATAAGAAAAGATATACAGACATTGAGGCAGTTAGCTAGTAGTTTCTTCCTCAATGAAGGTTGTGTTATATAAAAGAAATCATGAAATCATCTTGGTCAGATGCGTGGATAGACACGAAGCAGACAAGTTGATGCATGAAATTCATGAGGGTTCTTTTGGCACCCATGCCAATAGACACTCTATGGCCAAGAAAATGCTAAGGGCAGGTTACTATTGGTTGACAATGGAATCCGATTGTTACAAATTTGCAAAAAGTTCCATAAGTGTCAGATTTATGCTGATAAGATTCATGTGCCTCCTACACTTCTCAATGTTATTTCTTCCCCATGGCCTTTTCTATGTGGGGTATTTACATGATTGGGATGATTGAACCCAAGGCTTCTAATGGAATGCTTCATCTTGGTAACAATTGACTACTTCACCAAACGGGTTGAAGCGGCTTATTATGCCAATGTTACCAAGAAAGTGGTGGTTCGGTTTATTAAGAACAATCTCATTTGTCGATATGGTGTGCCAAGCAGAATCATTATTGACAACGACTCGAATAATAAGGCAACCTCGTGCTCAGAAAGATCATGTCTTTATGTTCTAATTCTAGAGGCAAGTGGACTCCCAATTATAAAGGCCCATATGTTGTCAAGAAAGACTTCTCTGGTGGTGCATTGATTCTTGAAACTATGGATGGCGAGGAGTTTCGATGTCCTCTGAATGCTGATCTAGTCAAGAAATACTTCGCCTAAATAAATAAAAGAACAACTCGCTAAGTTGAAAACCCGAAAGGGCGACTTAGGCAAAAAATAGCGTCTCGGTAGATTGAAAACCCAAAAGGGAGGTCTAGGCAAAAATTAGAGACATAAACAGAATAAATTTCCTAGTATGCTGAAAACCCGCAAGGGTAGTCTGGGCAAGAGTTAGGGACTTATATGGCAAGTAACTACATCATGAAAGACTTGGTCGTAGAAGTAACAATCTACATGAGAGTTTGTAGGAATAATTCCCTGATGAGACAAAGTGACATCCCACGAGATGTTTTCATCAAATAGAGCTTGGGAATGTTTGCAGTATGCCTGCAGTTTTTGAAATTTGATATTACCTAATGATAGGGAGCTTCCCTTCAGTTGATGGTTTGTGAAGATTTTATATTGGAACCTTTTTTGGCCGAGTGTTATTCTTACACTAGTAAACCTTCCATAGTGATCCTCAATGAAGTGTCTGTATGCATGCATGCACACTTGTATTCACTTCATCACACACAATTGTTTCATGTTTACGCACTCTTGTAGAATTTTGTTCGTGAATTCTTTGTGGTTTGTTTGCATGATGTAAATAAGATGTTAACATGTTAGATACTAAATTTTGTGTAATTTTACCTTTTAATTCTTCTTACATTTCATCCATGCTTAAAATCTCATGCAATTTGCTTTCCGTATGCTTTTAGGACTAGTTTTGGTCTAGTTTGTGTACTAACTTTGCATGTATGTTTTCATAGTGATGTTTGGTGTTTGTTTATGGTTTGTATAAACCTTTTATATGTATGTTGTGTCTACTGACCTCACTTCATACAACACTTTGCATGATTATTCACTCACTTGTTCCCACTTCATCTTCTTTCTTCTTCTTTGCATTTGTGAGTGTTTGATTTGTGTGCTTTTGCCAAAGCACTTTGTTTGCTTCTTCCCATCTTCTCATTTGGTTTTTAACCAAGATGATTGATATTATAGTTGTCCCTCAGGATCACTCGATTAGGTTAGTTATCATTAGACATTAGGTTAAGTATCCATGCATGCCAACATTAGGTAGATACTCTAAGTAGTCTCCCTTGTTCATACCCATAACCTAGGAACAACTTTGTATGATAATAATTAGGATTAGAAATAAGTTAGTTTCCCCTAGCTATTTTTCCTTTATCCTTTTGCATCCCTAAAATTAAAACCTTGTTTTGTCAAGTGCATTAAAATACTCTAATAATTTGAAACTTTTTCCAAAGTAAAAGATACAAACCAATATTCTTAGTCTTAGGATTTCTCATCGTCACGTTCGTTGTTGATGTTTTGTCGTCCCGTTCGTCTGCTGATGTTTTGTCGTCCTGTTTGCTGCTGATGTTTCATCATCCCGTCTGCTGATGTTTTTCCATCCTGTATGTAGCTGATGTTTCATCATCATGAAGGTGTTTCGTCATCGTTGTTTTTCGTCTCGTCTTCTAAACTAAAAAAACACAAAACAAACAAAATAAGTGAGCCGAACTACGACGATTTGACTTTCCCATTGCACGAAGGAATATGTAGGAATCATATCGCGGGGCTCGATCGAGCAACCTTTATAAATATTTTCTTATTCTCCCTGTGTTTTCTTTCTTTTATTCCTTTCTTTATTTCTTTATTCTTCATTTCTTTGTGCATGCATACCTCATATACAGATACAGTTAGACCTTTCCACCCATTAGATAGAAAGTAAAAGAGGATATCATAGAGTACTACGGGCACGTGGGGTGCTAATCCCTTCCCCTCGCGTAACAGACTTCCTTACCTGGTCTCTCTGTCGCAAGACCGTGATTTATTCGTTTCACGTTTACTCGATGTTTACCTTTCCCTCTCGGCAGGATAAAAAATGTTCGATGGCGACTTCATTGATATATAGTTATATCGGATGATTTTTCGGTCGATTGGTTCAGCAACGACTTCATTGGGGACAGTTGAACTATTGCTAGTCCGTTCAGAAGTCGGACATAGCTTTTGTTTTCTTTTATTTTGGGTGATTTATTGTTTTGTTTATTGCTTTATAGCTTGTTATTATTTGTATATATATACTTGTCCATGCTTGCGTGCATTTGCATCTGGATCTGCCTATATTATTTTGTCTGCTGATGTGTTGTTGTTTTCTTGGTGGGTGGGGATTACAAGAGGTAAAAGGCCCAATACCTCGGCCAGTGCACTATAGGTTAGACGGATACTCATGCCGAATCCAGTGTTCTGTTGACACGTGTGAGGAGGCATGAGATACCACACTCCGACGAGGTTCGATTGACTGTAATTTCGCCCTACATCCTTTGTGTAGATGGTGTAGTACTTGATAAGGAAATATCGACTCTATTTATCATTAGGTATTCATTTATGTCGAGAAATACCCGTGTGGTTGGGATGGGATAGGTACAGATGCTGACAATTATTACTTGGTTCTCTGATGTTCTGAAGTATTCTGAGTTTTTGGTCTTGTTACATGTGGAAGTTGGTTTTGTTATCAGCACAACAGTGTTCCAAAATGGAGCTTTGATTCTATTGCATTCATGAAACATTTTACAGATTTCATTTTTTTAACATACATGTCTATCATTTCCAGGATTACTATTCTCCAAGTCTGGTTGTTGGGTCACCTTTGAAGATGGATGTTGATGGAAGAGGTAACCGCAGATATCATGTTGTCAACAAGTTTCCCGAGCCATCTCTCAATGGTCTTCTTAAGTTAGCCAAGAGGTCTTCCACTGATAATGATGCAGTCTTCACCAAAGATTATGGAAGGATTTTTTCATGTGTGAAGTCACCTCTTAATGAGTACTAAAAGGATGCTCTCCAAGCTCTGTTGCAGTTTTACGATCGAAGTTTGAGATATTTCATGTTTTCTAACTACTTATTGGCACCAACCTCGGAGGTGTTTTCTACCATCTTGCATATTCATATTTCTCCTCGAGTTCCTTACCACACTTCTATGGAGAAGCCTAGTGTTGCTCAAACCGCTGCTGCCCTGTATTTATGAGACTCCATTATTAATGACAACTGCACGAGGAAGGGTCTAGTTTATGGTTATCACTTGAGTTTTATGTTGAAAGAGGCTAATGCTAAAGCTGATAAGAAAGATTGGAAGGGTTTTAATTTTATTTTAGCATGTTGTATTTATGGGATGGTGTTGTTTCCCAATGAGGTCAAATTTGTTGATGAGAATGTTGTTGCTTTGTTCATGCTGAAGAATCATGTGCCAACTCTCTTGGGGGATGTTTATCATTCCATACACTCTCGAAGCTACAAAGGGAAAGGGTGTATGATTCATTGTTGCGCTATTTTACTATATCGCTGGTTTAGAGGTCATCTTCCTCGTTATGGTGCTTTTGTTGATGCTCAGCATACTATAAAGTAGGCTCCTAGGTTGATGGGGATCACCTCCAAGGACATTGGTTGGTATAAGCACGATTTTTATAGGTTGGAAAGTAAAGAAGTGATCATGCTATGTGAATTTCCAAATGTTCCTCTATGGGCATAAGAGATGGCGTTAACTACAATCGACTTTCTCAAAGATCGTTAAGGTATGCTTTGATGGGTCCGCCTAAAGATGAGTTAGTGAAGGAAACCTTATTTTATGATGTGCCTAACAAAACTGATGGATGAAGAGAGCTATTCGAGCTTGGGGGAGTATTCACTATGAAGGAGGGCGATTGAAGGAAGGATTCTACCGCTTATGCACCTTATGTCTGATGGATCGAGGAGAGAAACAAAGATCGTCATTGGCCGTTTGGTATAGAAAAACCACGGTACCATCAAGAACTTGATCAACCTGATGCAATACCAAAAGGGGACTATGAGATGGTTCAAGCTAGGAACAAACAACTTCTTGAATAGCGTGAAAGCATGGTAGTTCAGTGTCCCATCGCAATGCAAAAGAAGAATCAGTTGGCTCATAAGCTCAATAAATTTGAGGGAGAAATGTCTGATGTTGCAAGGAAGAGGTCTAGGTTCGAAGGCGAAGTGGTGTCTTTGGAAGATCACATGAGAGCTATAGTAAAGATTGAGAAGAAAAGTAGAGATTACAAGGTTGAATTGGAGAAGAAGCATAAGGCAAGGGTCAAAAGTCTATAAATGAAGGTTCTAAAGGGGACTACTCATACATCAGCATTCGAAGATTAGCTCAAAGAGAAAGATGTTAAGTTATCTTTAGCAATAGAGGATATTGGGTAGCTCAAGATCCAGTTGGGAATTGAAGAATCCGCAGGCTTTCCTATGTCATATTTTTAGGCTTTTTATTTTCGTTTATTAAAAAAAAGAGAATCACCATCAGGCTTGTTGATGGATTCTCATCTTTACGCTTTGTTGTTGGGATATTTAATTTGTATTACTATTGAAGTACTTTTGGAACTATTTGTATCTTTGTTTGCTTTAGTTTAATGAGATATGGTTTAATTGGTGTTCGCTACTTCATCTCGTGTTCGCTACTTAATCCTCGGAAATATATAAACTCATATTACATGCATTGCATATATTCACAGGTGTACATACTTCATGCATAATAGGTTTTTGGTTGGTGTTCTTATTTTGACTCTGCCTTTATTATCACCGAGGATTCAAGAAGACAATTCACCGCTACTCTACCAAAGGCAATTTTTCGAGGAAAATGGAGCAAGTACAAGCAGAGCTAGATGAGTTGAGGACTCGGATGGCTACGCAGATGACTCAATTCATGAAAGCAATCATGAATTCGAACCATAGGCAGGATGAGTTGGATGCTCTTGTCAACAATCAAAACTACAATCAGGTTGATAATGAGAATCAGGGGTCAGATGTAGATGTTTTTGTTCGCGGTAATGTGAAATACCAAGCTCGTGAATCATCACGGACCTCAATGAAACTTTTGATTAGCATTATGGTAACTGTGGAAGTTTCTCCGCCTCCATGCTCCCATATCTTGGGGCATCGTAGGGGTAATCTAGTTATTATGAGGGGTCGTCGTAAGCATGATAAGACTATGAGCAAAATGAAGATGGTTTTTCTGTTAGTTCACACTGTAATACGGTGAACTGACTTTGAGAATTGTTTTGCTTTTTATCGTAAATGTTGCGGATAGCAAGAGTCGCCACCGACTTTTCTTTTATCCAATTAAGGGAAGGTGAAAAGAACGGAAAAAGAACTTCGTTAGATTCGAGTAAGGAGAAGGTTATGAAAAAGGAAGGTATTAGCACCCCTTTCCATCCGTAGTTATCTACGGGCTCTTAGTTGCTTCTAGCTCATCTTTAAAAATTGCTTTTTGTGTGTTTGACAAAAATGTTTTGAAAAGGCATTTCGTTTTGACTTTGTAATGATTCATGTAGGAATGTATACAAAGTGTTCGGAAATGTTTTTGTTTTGAAAAGAGTTTGAACTTTGACAAAAGTGTGAGGTGTGAAGAGTATTTTGATAGAGCAAGCAACTAAAAGTTTTATTACTTACTCAGAACGGTCGTTTTTCGTGTTGTTTTACTTTCCTTTAGAACAATGCTATCTGTATCATTAGTTGATAGGTAACCCTATTCGTTGGATGTAAGAAGGGACATTCGAAGGGACATCGGATGGTCATAGAAGGCAACTTGTAGGAAGTATCCTAGCACATTCGAAAGGACGATCATCACTTTTCGTAGGCAACAATCGAGGGACGAGATCATGTATTCGAGGCTTACATCGTGGGTCTATGATATTTGTATCGGGGACTATGATGATATATTTGTAGGCAACGGTGCTAGGATACCTCTACGCTCGAGGACTTGACCATTTATTTGAAAGGCAACCAGAGAATTACCCTGGCAGGAAAAGAGTGTGTCAGATTCAGATATGTTATCTTGGAATTAGAAGTGATCTATGTTCGTTTTTTGTCTTGCCATACACGCCTAGTTACTAGCAGTTTATATGGTGCAGAAAGTAAATTGCGGAAAGTAAAGTGCGGAAAATAAAAGTCCTACGCTATTACATGGCTTTGGGGCGCTAATAGGAGGCGGAAAGTAAAAGTCCTAATTAAACTATTACATCCCATGAGCAGTTTCATAACATTGAAAAGAAAAGCGAGAAAAATAGTCCGAACCATTACAATCTGTGAGCAGATACATAATCAGAAAATATAAGAAGTTCACATAAGAGAGAAAGGTTAGTAAAAAATAAGATTTTTGAATGAGGAAAAAGATGTTAGGTTAGTCATGCTGACTAGATGATATAGAAATTTTTTGGGAATTTTCCGGATCGATTTCGGTAATTAAAAGCAATTAAAAGCCAATTTAATGGTTAATTATCAATTAATTAAAATATGCATGCAAAAATATTAATTTTAATGCCTAAAATTAAATAAGTATTCTTCTGATTAAGATGCAAAAGGAAAATATTTTTGGTGATTTTTAAATGCATGAGAAAAATATTTAAGGATAAATTAAATTGAATGAAAATATTAAAAGAAAAAAGAAAATAGAAAAAACATGTTAGTTATGCAAAGTGTTAAAAAATAAATTCAGAAGCTGTGATCGAACCAGACCTCTCGACAAACCAACGCACGCTACATTAATCGAGCTAGCTGGTCTTGGTGTTCAATATCTGCAAACAAATGGTTATAAGCATTGCAATGTGTCATATTTTGAATTTTTAAAACACAGTCAAACGTCGGCCCGGGTTATAACGTGGGAGCGAATCAGATTGCACCATTGCGCCACCCCAGCCTACGCCTGGGTCAGAACGTCAACGAGTCCGGAGCCCTAGCTCCGGTCGTCTTCTCCGGCAAGCTCGATCTTCAATCATGCAAAACAACCAAAATAAAAAGCAAAGAGATACCCTACCCCCCTAATTTGACCATGGCGAACATGATGGTGGTGTCTGTTTGTCTTGAATCGGCTCAAAATGAGTTTCAATCAAATACCAAGAAACCCTAACAATGGCGCTTGTGTTTCACGCGTAAAAGCTCACATGTAATGCATCAAACATGATCTAATGAGTGTCCTGAATTCATACAAACAACCAAAAGCAATTAATAGTGCATGAAACATGAAAATCGAATTCAAGAAGTTTACCAAACCGGTGAGAGCTATATGGCACGATATGGAATGATCTTGTTTCGTGTAAGGGTTGGGAATGATTCCGGGATGCTCAGAACACGATGGAAGGCTTGAAACACTTTGAAACTCGCTAAAAACAAATTCGAATTTGTCAACTTTGAAAAATTTGTGATTTTTAGGGTTGCTTCAAGAGGCTAGGGTTTCGTCCTTTGGTCTTGTGGATGTGTTGTATATTTATAATGCAAGAGATTGGAGCAAAAAGAATGAAAAAAGATATGGCTTTGAATGCAAAAATATTTTCTCTTCAATTTTCATCAAATTTTTCCAATATTTGATTTTCTCTTCCTTGTATGATCTTGCACGAAATTGGCATGTATTGTGGGCTTCCTTGGTCCTCAAGTTTGATAGAAATCCAACCCAACTTGTTTTACACCTTGTTTTCATATTTTATTTAATTTAAATTTGAATTAAATGCTTTTAAATTAAAAAATAAATAAATAAAAATAAGAAAAGGTCGTGGCAAGGCATCAAGAGGTCTTGAATAATATTATGATCAAGTTTGGATCATAAAACTATAGGCCCATTTGGAAAAAATTGGATTTTGTCAAATATTTTCCTTTGTGCAATTCTTCAAAAATGCCCAACGTGTGCAAGGTGTATTTTGCTCAATTTTTAACATTTTTGAGTGTTCTTTGACTTTTTAGAAAGCTCTAGATGTCCTCTAAACAACCTCTTTGGGTTTATCTCAATTGGAGTTTCCATGCTCCATAACACTGTTTTACAAAAAGTTGACTTTTTGTTGACTTTGAAAAGGACTTGTAATGTTTTGGTCCATATCTTCAAAAATGAAGCATTTTCTAACCATGCTTGTGAGACATGAAGTTGTAGAGAATTCGATTTTATTCAAAATGAGAGCTGGTGGAAAAATTTTTGATAAAGTATGAGAAAGTTATGATCAGTCAAAGTTCAGTTGACTTTTCCTTAGAAAACTCTAATTTGGAAAGTTTGACTTTTGATCAAATCTTGAGTTTTCTTGATGAATCATGATCAACCGTTGATCAAATGATGAATATTACTTCAAAATATGGATGTTGACCAAAAATCATGAAGTTTGACTGTATGTTGACCACAGTTGACTTTTTGTCCAATACAACTGATTTTCAACCATCTGAGCAATTGTCTGAGGAAACTTGACTTGTAAGGCTTGCAACATGACATGAAGATTCTTTGAAGCATGTGATGAGGCATGATGACCACTGGAATTGTTGGAGGCTCATCCTAGTTTGAGGATAACCAAACCCTAGTTTGGGTTGATTGCTTAGGAGAGGGTTTGTCTGGTCAACCCTTGGGAAATCCTTGAGTATGGATATGTGAAATGTTTTGAGGAGTAGGAGGGAAAATTTTGGGGTATGACAGCTGCCCCTGTTCAATCCTCTTATACTGGAATGGTTATATTGGCATGCTTGCCTTTCATGACCTGGAGGTAGAAGATGATTGAACACTCGAGTACACCTGAAAATTTGCACTCGCTGCTGATTGATGACGCAAGGAATGGGCTTACAGGATCCATTTGGAGAAGCTGGTAACATCACTGGGGAATGAGTCATACGTTAGACTCAAGAGCGTCGCCTGGATAGGAGAATCGTCGGAGATGGGCTTAAGATGCCATTCGAAGAGACTGATGTTGGGGAACGAGCCATACGCTAGGCTCTGTAGATATTCCTGAAGGTAGAAGGGAGCATGGAGATAGTCTTAAGATGCCATCCGGAGAGAGTCGTACGTTAGACTTTGCGCTCGTCTTTGAATGAAGTTATTGGTTTGTATTGGTTTTTAACCAAATAAGCAGCATTCGGAAAGTGGAGAGATGTCAACAAATAGCCTGAGATGGGCTTAAGATGCCATCCAAGGCAACCGAGTCGCACGCTAGACTGTAGTTGCTGATAACAAGAGGGTGTCGAATAAATCTTCGCCTTGATTACTTTGAAGGAATGATAGTTGGCGTATGTGGATAGCTTCGTCAGGCTTCGGTGTCGATTCAATGCCCGTTGTCGGAGGACAACTGGGTGGTCGCTCGGATAGGGTTTCCCATCTTGTTTCGTATTAATCCCGGACTGCTATTTTAGAACCGACACTGTTTGGGAAAACAAAAGAAACTTTGATAGATATAGTTAGCCTCATGCGCATTATGATGCATGATAATGTGTATGAATGTTATATGTATGTTATGATTTTTATGAATAATATATGAATGTGGATGTCGGTATTTCAAAACATATCCATCTTGTAGAAGATGTGGACGCTCTGCTAGGGGATTTTTGGCTTCTGCTTGAGGATAAAACCCCGAAACCCTGACTTGGAATAAGAATAGGCGCCTTTAAATCCTCCGATGCATTATCTAACCAAGTTTCAGTCCGACATTTGTTGGGAATAAAGCCGAGATGTTCCTGGGACCTTGCGTAAACCCCATCGAGGATGGTAGTTGAAGACACTCAACCGGGGATCTTGTACGTGGATCCGCCGGGAATAAGAGACGGGTTTTCTCCGATGCACTATCCGACCAAGTTTCGACTCTAGATATTGTCATTGGGAAATGGTAATTGTTGAGAGATATTCGGGATAAATACCTCTACCGGAGATGAAATGTTACCGCTCAAATACCGTATAATCAAAGTTGTTGATCGATCGCGCTCGTGGACTAACGCGATGAAACTTGGAATGTTGGAACTAGTGGAAGGGAATGTGTACTGGTCGGGAAGGTTTGTAGTGAGCGATACCTCATGGAGATAGTACTGCAGGGAACGCTTTGGTGACTTTCGTCGTCATCTCAATTCCGAGAGTCAGTAATTACTGTATGTCCGTCAGATGTTTGTGAATGTATGTTTATTGTCGATGCATATAATCATTCAAAGCAAACATTGGACTTTATGCGAAACAACAAAATGAACACTTTGTGAAAAGAACGAAACTTGTATTAATTTGAAAAGGTGCGATGGCTGCTTTGTATAAAAGCTATGGAAACAATCTCGCCGAGATCCAACTATGCTAGTACTCATATATTTCGACTATCTCATCTCCTTGCCACAGAGAAAGTGAGGAATTGATTTTCATTTGAATCTTGAATGCCGATAGTAGTCTGTAAGTAGGTGATTTGGACGAGACATAGTCAGAGGCTTAAATCCCTAACTTTTGCCTAGACCGCCTCTTTCTTTTCGCCCACCGCGATACCCTTTTGCCGCCTTTTCAAGTTTTCGACTGCCAGTGTACATTTTTTATATATCCTTAACTTTGGCCAAACCCTTTGGTTCGCCAGATGCCCTTATTTTGCCTAGGCCACCAAGCCGGTCTCGCTTATGCGTAGTATTTTTGACTATGTCTCGCTCACGGTGTGGGAAGTCTTTGCCATCCATGGTGCTAAGTATCATAGCCCGCCGTAAAATACCGCTTTGACTACAAATGGTCACCGAGGTGGGAGTCCATTTTCCCCGGGATCACCTTGTGGAAGGATGATGCGCTGACTACCAGGTCACCGACTTGGTAAACCTTGCTTGACCTTCTTGTTGAATGCTCTAATCACCGCTCCTGATAGATTTGTCCATGGCAGATGGACGCGAGTCGCTTCTCATCAATCAAGATGATCTGATCGAGGCGAGTCTGAATCCATTCGTCTTCGCCTAATTCTGCATCCTGGAGGACTCTGGTTGAGGGTATTTGAACCTCGATGGGTAGGACTGCTTCCATAACGTATACAAGAGAGAAGGGGTTGCTCGTGGATGTTCGTATCAGAAAGCGATAACCATGGAGAGCAAATGGCAACATCTCGTGCCAATCTTTGTAAGTCACTGTCATTTTCTGTATGATCTTCTTGATATTCTTATTGGCGGCTTCCACTGCGCCATTCATCTTAGGCCGATAAGGAGAAGAGTTGTGATGCTTGATCTTGAACTGCGTGTAGAGTTCGATGATCCTTTTGTTGTTGAGATTAGAGCTGTTATCTGTGATAATCCTTCCGGGAGTGCCATATCGACCAATAAGATTATGCTTGATGAATCGAGCCACAACATTCTTGGTAACAGATGCAAACGAGGCTGCTTCTACCCATTTGGTGAAATAGTCAATTGCTACAAGGATGAAACGATGTCCGTTGGAAGCAGTGGGCTTTATTTCTCCGATCATGTCAATACCCCACATTGCGAAAGGCCAAGGAGCGGTTAGAACATTTAACGGTACTGGAGGAACGTGCACTTTGTCTCCATATATCTGGCATTTGTGACACGATCGAGCATAGCGGTGACAATCAGCTTCCATGGTGGACCAATAGTAACCTGTTCTTAGAATCTTCTTAGCCATCGTATGTCCACTAGAGTGGTGCCGAATGCGCCTCGTAACTTCTTCCATGATACGCCTCATGTTTTCTCGATCTGCAATGAGTAAGCACAAGTCATGATTGCGCTTGTATAAGATGTCCTTGATGAGGAAGAATTTGGATGCAAATTTTCTCAAGAACTTCTTATCATTGACAAATGCCCCTGCAGGATATTCCTGAGTCTCAAGATACCTCTTCACTTCGTAGAACCAAGGTTTCTCTTATGTCTCAAGCTCATAACAAAGATACGTGTTCACAAACTCTCAATGATGATTTGGGGAGCCTCGTTGTCCCATCTGACATTGAACATAGACGACATAGTAGCCAATGTGTCTGCCAACTGATTCTCTTCTCGTGGAATATGATCAAAAGTAATCTCTTCGAAGTAGGGGATCAAACTCAGAACATGCTCTCAGAATATGGAATAAGAACTTTATTTGATTGATCACTAAAGTCGAGTCTCCGTACACCGCAAGAACTTGACCCTTAAATCAATAATGCCTTTAATACCCATGATGCACGCTCAGACCGCCATGTTGTTGGTGCAATCAAACATAATCTGAAAGGAGTGTGTGTTCAGAGATGTGATGATGGCGCCAATGCCATTGCTGCGCTTGAGGCTCCATCAAAGACCATGGTCCATCGGGATCCTTGTTCGTGTCCTTCGCTTGGGCTCGGTTCTTCGCAATCGCGAATTAACAAAACATCTTCGTCGAAACTCGAATCGCATAGATCGATAGTCATCTACGGCTTGATGAGTCAAATGATCGGCCACTACACTTCCTTTGATCGCTTTCTCGAGCAAGATAATCGGATGTCGATTCAACAAGATCATTTGCCATCTTGCAATTCTTCCAGAGAGTCGGTTTCTCAAATATGTATTTTATCGGATCCATCTTGAGATCAACAAGGTAGTGTGAGTCAACATATATCGCCTTAGTCGGCGAGCGCAATTTGTTAAAGCGCCGCAAGTTTTCTCGAGTCGTGAGTATCTTGTTTCACACCGGTAAACTTTTGCTAAGGTAGTATATTGCATACTCTTTTCGACTGTGACTCGCCATGTTGACCCAACACACACCCCATCGAGTTCTCTAACGTTGTCAACATGATAAGAGGTCTTTCTTCGACAGCGCATCATGATAGGAGGACTCAGAGGTACTTGATTTTGTCAAAAGCAACCGGCAATCGCTGCTCCATTCCACTACTTGATCTTTCTTCAAGAATTTGAAAATTGGCTCACGTGTAGCGCTAGATGTGCAATGAACTGAAATGTAGTTCAATCGTCCCAAGAAACCTCTAACTTCCTTCTCAAGGGAGCCGCATCTCTTGATAGCTCTAACCCTGGCGGGTCAACTTCAATACCTTTACCATCGACAACAAACCCTAGGAGTTTACCGGATCTAACTCCAAAGGTGCACTTGTCGATTAAGTCTTAGTCCGACTTCTTCAACTGTCAAACAGCCTATAAATGATCGAGGTGTTCTCCTTCGCCTATGATCGAGCTATCATGTCGCCGACGAGACCTCTATTTCGTGATGGATCATGTCATGAATAATGCCACCATGGCACCGATAATCGGGCGCCGATTCTTCACCGAACGACATGACTTTGTAGTAGAAAGTTCCCCATCTGTAACGAAAGCGCTTTTCTCCATGTCTTCGGAGCCATTTTGATCCGTTGTAACCGAGAAACCATCCATGAAGAAGAAGACTTTATAATCGAGCGTGTTGTCAACTAGGACATCAATATGAGGAAGTGGAAAATCGCCTTCTGACTTGCTCGCTCAAATCTCAGTAATCCACACATTCTGCATTTTCCATCCTTCTTAGGTACAGCACCACGTCAGAACCCATCGTGGATAAGAAGTAACGGCTAGGAAACCAAAGATTGAACCTGTTTCATGACTTCGACTTTGATTTTCTCGACATCTCGTGACCCATGCGATGAACCTTCTTTCACCGAGAAAACCTTCTTTGTTTCAGAATCGTGTACCACAATGTCAATGTTAGACCTAGCATGTCTTCGTATGACCAAGCAAAACCACGATATAGTCTCGCAGATGTGAACCAATCTTTTCGACATTGTTCTCAAGATCCGCCTCCTATTTGATCTCTTTTCTGCCTTCAACAAGACTAGATTCACAACCTCAACTCGCTCTTCGTGGTGGTCGGTTCTTCTTGTCAGAAAGCATCCGACAAGTTCTCTCGAACTTCACAATCTTCCTCACCTTCGCCTTCGCTTGGTAGATCGGATTATTGAAGTCGATTTAGCAACAACATAGCTATTATCAACTAGATTTGGAGTGAATCATAGCAGTATCACGCGTGTGTGTAAGAACACATAGCTTTTGAAGGGTGATAGAGTAAAAGAAAGAACGAATTAAACGCAAAAGTCCAATGATTTTATTGAATGAAAATATGCAAATGATAGATAATAACCCTCACAAACGAGCCATGATGCCCCGGGCAAGGCACTAGGCTTTAAAGTTTATTGTTCAAAGCGTAAAAAACGAAAAGCAAAACAGAAAACAAAAGCAATTACTCATGTCTAAAGGAGATTGGTATGACATCTTCAGTCTTCCAATTGCTGAGTCCGTTGTCGGGAGTTGGGAAGATCCACTTGCTGATGTCGAAGTCGTTGTCGCTGTCTTCTATAGCATGAACTCCATCTTTGCTGATGCGGAAAGGAAGTTGGCCGGCACGTTCGCGGCGTATCATCTTCTTTCCTTTGATGGTGAAGCCTAAACCAATCTTGTCGGATTTGAAAGGAAGATTAGGGAGCTGACCCCAAATAGTATTACCTTCTTCTTCAAAGGCAGCTTGAGCATCCTTCAGCGAGGCCATCCTAGGCGGAACTTGCGTAACTTAAGGAGTGATAGGAGATTCAACAGGCATGACTCCTGGAACTGTTTTGAAAGCTTGACAGGGAGTCTCGAAGAATTCACCTTCCATCTCGAGATATCGGAATGACTGCAAATGAATGACTATGTATTCCTCTTCACCACATACTGTAACAACCTTCCCTTTCACTGGCTACTCAGCTTCTGATGCAAGGTAGGGGTAATAGCGCCTGCCCCATATATCCAAGGGTGTCCAAGTAGGCAAGAGTAAGTCGGACGGATGTCCATGACAAAGAAAGTGGATTCAAAAGTCTGGAACCGACTTTAACAGTGTAATGAGCTCCAAGTACCGCTCGCTTAGAACCATCAAAAGCTCTCACAATTATGTCGTTGGACTTCAAGAACAATCCTTCAACATCAAGTTTGTCAAAAGCACTCTTTGGTAGGATATTCAGAGCAGAACCGATATCTACCAAAACATGAGACAATGTAACGCCCTTGCATCCAACAGAGATGTGCAAGGCTTTGTTGTGTTTCCTTCCGGCAGGAGTCAAATCAACATTAGAAAAGCCCAGCCGTTGTTGGCAGCCGTGCTAGCAATATAAACTTTAAATTGACGCTGGTAGTGTCTTGGTATGTGAGCATTCTTCGTAAACTTCACCAAGGCTTTAGCATGAGCCTCGTGAGCACAAGAGCAGCAAGCATGGAGATCTTGGACGGAGTCTATCCCAACTGTTCCACAACATTGTAGTCACTCTTCTTGATAATCTCTAGAATTTCCTCCATTTTCGCTTGAGGTATCTTCAAGAATTTTTGGTACTTCCGTCTCGAGCAGTGATGAGTTATCGGTTCTTCCCTCGCTACCGTGAACCGGTTCAATAGCCGGAATGCGAGTGGAGTCGAGTGTCTTTGGAGGAGAGATCTCGAGAAAACACTCTTCCTGCTCGTCACCTTACTTGATCCTGATGTTGTCAATGTCAGGAATGTTAGCTTCAACTGTAAGATCCTCAAGGGTCAGAGGGTCTTGCTTGACGCCATGATAGTAAACCTCAGCTTCATAGTTCCAAGGTATAGCTTTGTAAGAGGGGTGTGGAACTGGTCTGGGAGAAGTAATGATGAGAGGTGCCACTCTAGGCACAGGATCAGCAGAGGATATCCTTATTGTGTTAACATCAGCATAGTCTTCCGGGAAATCGTCTCCCCATCTGGTCGCCTTAACATCTTCAATTGGAATCTTGTAGCTTTCAGAAATAGTATACTTCACCATGAAATCAAACTTTCCACTTCGCTCCCCAAAATATCCCAGACTTCTGGTATGGTTTCGCTCATATCTTCGATTTTTAGTTTCTTAGACATGTCTTCACATAGATTCTCCACAGGTGATGGCTTCAGAAATAGCACTTTGCGGTTATCCATCATGCACTGAATACGTCTTCTCAACCAAGCACAACCGTCAGGCGCAGATGGGCACCAACGACAATTCTCTGGGCATCCTGATCGACACCGCTTAAGAAATTCTTCTAATACCATCGAGGAATGGTCAAGTCGTCTATATTAAAAACATAAGAGTTCTTGTCAATAGCATTGGAACTTTTTCCGTGGTTAGGAATTGGCGCATTGATCACATTCGGAGTCTCAACAGGAGGATCAAACTCAATTTCTTTAGCTTCAATCATATCTTGAATCTTGTTCTTCAGAGCCCAACAATCATCAATATTATGTCTAGGGTTGTTGGAGTGGTAAGCACACTTAGCATTAGGATTGTATCTCGGAGAGGAAGTGTTGATGTTTTGAAGAGGATCCCTCAAGGTGATCAGCTCTGCTTTCAACATGTGTTGCAAGGCTTGCGACAATGGCATGTTGATCTTTGTAAACTGTCTCGCTGAGGTTGTGCTGATGTAGGATTGGAGATCACAACTGCCCCCACAGATTGAGCTCGGTCGGTCTTGGCTCGGCTTTTCTGACCATACGCAGCATTGGCCTCTTTCTTACCACCAAAATATTTCTTCGCAGCATTTGATGATGACTCTACACGAATCTTTTCTCTCTTGATACCAGCTTCAATGTGTTCTCCTGTCAATATCAGCTCGATGAATCCGGATGAAGAATTTCCAATCAGATGATTGAAGAATGGGCCTGTGAGTGTTCCCATAAACATATCAACCAATTCCCTATTGGACAAGGGTGGTTGAACTCTGCCTGCTAGATCTCTCCATTTCTGAGCATATTCTTTGAACTTCTCATCACGACCCATAGACATGTTCTATAGCTGCATGCGAGTGGGTGCCAATTCAGCATTGTACTCATATTGCTTGTAGAAAGCATCTGCTAAGTCACTCCAGGTACGGATGTGGTCACTTAATCGATAATACCACTCCAACCGAGTTTCGCCAAACTCTCTTGAAATAATGAATCCACAACTTCTCGCCATCATGGGGTTGATCTTCCCAACATAGGACTTCAAATGCGTGGACAAGAAATGCCATCATACTTGGAAAAGTAGGGACCTTGAACTTGTGAGGAATCACCACACCGTGAACAAGACTCGATCATCAAAATTTAGCCCCGACATCTTCAGATTTTCCACAAAGATTCGACGGTCTTCAAGTTGTTGTATTTGTCATCCTCAAAAGAGTACCGATCATTCTCATAGTCTTCCTTCTTCTTAGGCTCACGCTGGTCTTCTTCGCTGCCCTTGACACTAGTTTTGACTCTCCTATCTGAGAGTTCTATCCGCGACCATTCTAGGACCACCTTTGTGACGCCCGCCCATGTTGAGAACACCAATGACCTTCCTCTTTTGTTGATGAGCTTCTTCATTCTTCCTAGCCTTGACCAAGTCGGTGAACATCTCCGAATTGAGCATTCTCGAGCTCAAGATCTTTGACAGTCTGTTCAAGAGCCATTTCTGCTAAAATAAATAGCGAGAAAATGAGAAAACCAATCTTCAATGTACCTGTTATGCAATGTTATGCTATGATATGCGATGTTTATGCAATGCAATGTGTTCAAGGACCTTAGGAAATTAACTTTGTTAAACAAGCATGAACAAACCTTATTAGTTTCTTTTTATTCTTTTTCTCTTTAAGTACAAAAGATAGTTTGAAAAAATAAAAGAACAAAAATCCTAAAGCTCTAAGTCTCCCATGGGCGCTTCCTCTTGGTGTTGAAGTAGGCGTTGATGTTTTTCTCCTCGTGAAGTAGCTTGGTCAACTCTAGTACCTTCTTCTCGCTTGCATAGCATTGAGCCTCGAATGTATCCCTTTCTTCTTTAAGTTGAATCCAAGATCTCTTCAAGTCTTCAAAATCAGTAGGCATGCTCTGGATGGAGAACAAGATAGGTACGCCACCTATAGCAACAGGTTCCATAATTACTGGTAACACGGGTGTAAATGGTATCATGAGGTTTTGAGCTCGAGCTCGCACCCATTTGAGGTAAGGTTCCCAAGGAATGGAGTTTTGGTGCCCCAAAGTCTTGGTATCAGTCTTCTTTACCATGCCCCAAGCGTATGAACCTTTGCGTGATTCTGGAGATCGTGGTTGTAGTTGAACATAATATCTTGAAGAAGCATATCATGAGGACCATCTCTTCGAGCATAATCAAACTGACGTAGAGCTAGAGAAGGGTTGTAAGTGATACCTCCCCTTATACCAAGTAGTGGTACATTAGGGAATTCTCCACAATGCTCAATGAATGTGAAGTCCTTTTGAGAGAAAAGACACCAACGGATATCTGAATGAGAGAGTGACATTAGCCTTTGAGACCACTTCAATCTTTGTTCGTTCTTCAAAATTGATTGAGGAAGGTGTGAAATAAACCACCTGGAAAGCAACAGTATGCAACACATTAGAGTTCCTTGTCTTTTGATAGTACGAGTGTGGAGAGAATGTACAATGTCTCCAAGTAAAGTAGGCGCAGGATTGCGAGTAAGGAATAACTTGATGGCGTTCACGTCTATGAACTGATCTGAGTTAGGAAATAGAACCAAACCATAGATTAGCAAGGCCAAGACGTCTTCGAATGCTTGGAAACTCATAGCTTTGAGGAATTCTCGAGCTTTCTTTATTAAGAACTTAGCAAGTAAGCCCTTAACTCCGCTTCTTGTTTCCTAATTTGCTTCAATGTCTGAGCGTTTCAGATGTAAGGCTGATGCAATGTCTTCGTACCTAGGAACCTTTTCTAAACCGGTGAATGGCATTTGGTCAAGAATAGGTACCCCAAGTAGCTTAGAGAACTCTTCCAAGGTAGGAACCAACTGTTAATCTGGGAATGAAAAGCAATGGTGTTTCGGATCAAAGAACTGGAATAAGACGTGCATCATATCTTCTTCAAAACCGGAGATAACCAAGTCAAGCAGATGACCATGTCTTTTGATGAACTGAGCATGATCGGGAATTTATGAAACCAATTCTTTGAACTGAGAAGGTACACCCATGAAGTTGATTCAGATAGTCTTTCTAGAAGCCATAATCCCTACAAAACAGAGCAAAGATAAATCCCTAGGTCCTTGAAATAGTTAGAAATGATATGCAATGCAATGATGTCATGATGTCATAACAATTCACACAATAGCCTTAGGTTGAAGGCTTGCATGAGGTATAGGTGATTACCCTACCAAAGTTTGAGTTGGTTCATCCTGTCCTATAATAGTAACCGGGTTCTAGGAATCTCATATCATTGATCTTTCTCGTAGGCGTTTATTTCAGTACGACTACCAAGTTGTCGACGAAAAATATCCCAAAAGTCTAATCTTAATGAGCGTAGCATCGAGTATCAACCAACCTCGGTCTACACCAAATCCGGCTATCTCACTACCTTCTAATGGCCAAGATTGGTCAATTAAGGTTCTAAAAGTTGAGTTAGTGCTGATGACACCACGCAGAAGCCAAATACTATCTTCAACTTGGAAATGAAGAGTATCAGGCAATCCAAAGTGTCACACTAACGTAGCCATCATGTTGACCGTTTTGGTATACGCCTAACGGTCGCGACGATCTAATGCTACTTACCTAAAGGAAACCTGGATTCGGGTGTAGGATCCCCCACAAATATAATACCCAAGCAACCCTTAAAGATAAAGCATACAAGTCAAACAGAAAGCAGTAAAGTGATCTAGAAATCCCTAAGGTATTCTCTCTTTAGGGTGTCTCCCTGGCAGAGTCGCCAGTTCTGTAATACGGCGAACTGACTTTGAGAATTGTTTTGCTTTTTATCGCAAATGTTGCGGATAGCAAGACTCGCCACCAACTTTTCTTTTATCTAATTAAGGGAAGGTGAAAAGAACAGAAAAGGACCTTCGTTAGATTCTGAGTAAGGGAGAAGGTTATCAAAAGGGAAGGTATTAGCACCCCTTTCCATCCGTAGTTATCTACGGGCTCTTAGTTGCTACTAGCTCATCCTTAAATATTGCTTTTTGTGTGTTTGACAAAAATGTTTTGAAAAGGCATTTCGCTTTGACTTTGTAATGATTCATGTAGGAATGTATACAAAGTGTTCAGAAATGTTTTTGTTTTGAAAAGAGTTTGAACTTTGACAAAAGTGTGAGGCGTGAAGAGTATTTTGATAGAGCAAGCAACTAAAAGTCTTATTACCTACTCAGAACGGTCGTTTTTCGTGTTGTTTTAATGCCCTTTAGAATAGTGCTATCCAGATCATTAGTTGATAGGTAACCCTATTCGCTGGATGTAAGAAGGACATTCAAGGGACATTGGATGGTCATAGAAGGCAACTTGTAGGAAGTATCCTAGCACATTCAAGGACGATCATCACTTTTCGTATGCAACAATCGAGGGACGAGATCATGTATTCGTAGGCGACATCAAGGGTCTATGATATTTGTATGGAAGGGACTATGATGATATATTTGTAGGCAACAGTGTTAGGATACCTCTACGTTCGAGGGACTTGACCATTTATTCGAAAGGCAACGAGAGAGAATTACCCTAAGGGGTGCATGTGCGAAAAGAGTGTGTCAGATTCAGATATGTTATCTTGGAATTAGAAGTGATCTATGTTCGTTTTTTGTCTTTCCATACACGCCTAGTTACTAGCAGTTTATATGGTGCAGAAAGTAAATTGCGGAAAGTAAAGTGCGGAAAATAAAAGTCCTACGCTATTACATGGCTTTGGGGCAGTTACATAATAGGAGTGCGGAAAGTAAAATTCCTAATTAAACTATTACATCCCATGAGCAGTTACATAACATTGAAAAGAAAAGCGAGAAAAATAGTCTGAACCAATACAACCTGTGAGCAGATACATAATCAGAAAATATAAGAAGTTCGCATAAGAGAGAAAGGTTAGTAAAAAATAAGATTTTTGAATGAGGAAAAAGATTTTAGGTTAGTCATGCTGATTAGATGATATAGAAATTTTTTGGGAAAATTCCGGATCGACTTCGGTAATTAAAAGACAATTTAATGGTTAATTATCAATTAATTAAAATATGCATGCAAAAATATTAATTTTAATGTCTAAAATTAAATAAGTATTTTTCTGATTAAAATGCAAAAGGAAAATATTTTTGGTGATTTTTAAATGCATGAGAAAAATATTTAAGGATAAATTAAATTGAATGAAAATATGAAAAGAAAAAAGAAAATAGAAAAAACATGTTAGTTATGCAAAGTGTTAAAAAATAAAGTCAAGAAGCCAGGATCGACCCAGGACCTCCTGGACAAACCAACACACGCGTTACCAACTGAGCTAGTTGGTCTTGGTGTTCAATATCTGCAAACAACTGGTTATAAGCATTGCAACGTGTCATATTTTGAATTTTTAAAACACAATCAAATGTGGGCCCGGGTTATAACGTGGGAGCGAATCAGATTGCACCATTGCGCCACGCTAGCCTCCGCCTGGGTCAAAACGGTCAACGACGTCGGAGCCCTAGCTCCGGTCGTCTTCTCCGACAAGCTCGATCTTCAAACCTACAAAACAGCCAAAATAAAAAGCAAAGAGATACCCTACCCCCGTAATTCGACCATGGCGAACACGATGGTGGTGTCTGTTTGAGTTGAATCGGCCTGGAAAACGAGTTTCGAATCAAACAGTTCAAGAAACCCTAACAATGGCAGTTTGTGTTTCACGCATAAAAGCTCACATGTAATGCATCAAACATGATCTAATGAGTGTCCTGAATTCATACAAACAACCAAAAGCAATTAATAGTGCATGAAACATGAAAATCGAATTCAAAAAGTTTACCAAACCGGTGAGAGCTATATGCCATGATTTGGAATGATCTTGCTTCGTGTAAGGGTTGGAATGATTGCCGGATGCTCAGGAACACGATGGAAGGCTTGAAACACTTTGAAACCTACTGAAAAAACAAATTTGAACTTGTCAACTTTGAAAATTTTGTGATTTTTAGGGTTGCTTCAAGAGGCTAGGGTTTCGTCCTTTGGTCTTGTGGATGTTGTATATTTATAATGCAAGAGATCGAGCAAAAGAATGAAAAAGATATGGCTTTGAATGCAAAATATTTTCTTCAATTTTCATCAAATCTTTCCAAAATTTGATTTTATTTTCCTTGTATGATCTTGCACGAAATTGGCATGTATTGTGGGCTTCCTTGGTCCTCAAGTTTGATAGAAATCCAACCCAACTTGTTTTACACCTTGTTTTCATATTTTATTTAATTTAAATTTGAATTAAATGCTTTTAAATTAAAAATAAATAAATAAATAAGAAAAGGTCGTGGCAAGGCATCAAGAGGTCTTAAATAATATTATGATCAAGTTTGGATCATAAAACTATAGGCCCATTTGGAAAAAATTGATTTTGTCAAATATTTTCATTTGTGCAATTCTTCAAAAATGCCCAACTTGTGCAAGGTGTATTTTGCTCAATTTTTAACATTTTTGAGTGTTCTTGGACTTTTTAGAAAGCTCTAGATGTCCTCTAAACAACCTCTCTAGTTTCATCTCAATTGGAGTTTCCATGCTCAATAACACTTTACAAAAGTTGACTTTTGTTGACTTTGAAAAGGACTCAGAATGTTTTGGTCCATATCTTCAAAATGAAGCATTTTCCACCATGCTTGTGAGACATGAAGTTGTAGATAATTGAATTTTATTCAAAATGAGAGGTGGTGGAAAAATTTCGATAAAGTATGAGAAAGTTAAGCTCACCAAAGCTCGCTTGACTTTTCCTTAGAAAACCCTAATTTAGAAAGTTTGACTTTGATCAAATCTTGAGTTTTCTTGATGAATCATGATCAACCCTTGATCAAATGATGAATATTACTTCAAAATATGGATGTTGACCAAAATCATGAAGTTTGACTGTATGTTGACCACGTTGACTTTTGTCCAATACAACCGATTTTCAACCATCCGAGCAATTATCCGAGGAAACTTGACTAGTAAGGCTTGAAACTTGACATAAAGATTCTTTGAAGCATGTGATAAGGCATGATGACCACTGGAAGTGTTGGAGGCTCATCCTGGTTTGAGGATAACCAAACCCTAGTTTGGGTTGATTGCTTAGGAGAGGGTTTGTCCGTCAACCCTCGGGAAACCTCGAGTATGGATATGTGAAATGTCTTGAGGAGTAGGAGGAAAATTTTGGGGTATGACACACACTCAAGATCAGAGGTTGTTGATTCATTATTTCCAAGATAGCTTGACAAGGGCATCCCTAGAATGGTATATGAAGTTAGAGAGGACCCATATTCGCTGTTGGAATGATTTGGTCCGTGCTTTTGTCAAACACTATCATTACAACAAGGATTTGGCTCCCAATTGTACCTAGCTACAGAGTATGGCACAAGTGCCAAATGAGTCTTTCAAGGAATATGCGCAGAAATAGTGCGAGTTGGCTACAAGAGTTCAACCTCCCTTGTTAGAGAGAGAACATATTGATATGTTTATGAATACTCTGCAAGGTCCCTTCTATGATTGTATGATTAGCACTACATTTGCAGGATTTTCTAAACTAGTGATGGCGGGAGAGAGGATAGAGGTTGGTATGAGAATAGGAAGGATTCAAGTCGGTGGTTCTGGAGCCTCTTCGAATGGAAGTAAGAAGCCGCTTTTTGCTCACCCTAGAAAGAGGGAGGGAGAGACCAGTGTTATTCATGCTTATAGGGGAGGAAATAGAAATCAATGTCCACAACAAATCAATGTCGTATCTATTCCTGCAAATGCTCCTCAATAGCAACACACACAATAACGAAGGCAACAGAATAGGCCAAGACAAAACAATAATTATCAACAAAGGCAACCAAGGAGATTTTATCAGTACCAATGAGCTATGCCCAAGCCCTTCAACATCTACTTGATATGAAAATGATTAATCTGAGGCAAATGCCTGCTAACCCTGATCGTCGTCCAGCTAATTATGATGCAAATGCAAGATGTGAATTTCATTATGGCGGTGTAGGCCATTAAATTGAGAGTTATTATGCTTTGAAGTGTAAGATCTAGGATTGCTTGATGCCAAGGCTATCTGATTTGACGCTATGCTTGGATCAAATGTTATTCAGCACCCTATGCCACCACATGATGGCGCAGCTATTAATGCTATCATTGAGGATGGCGAATGGTTGAACTTGGTTATGGATGTCAATCAGGTGACAACATCTCTGCCTTATATCAAGAGATACTTGAATGATAATGGTATTTTCCCAGGTTGTGGCCCGACTTGTTGTAAGTGTGTGGAGAAGCCAAACTGTTGTGATGATCTGAAGGCACGTATTCAAGAGTTAATGAATGACAGTTCTCTTCAGTTTGATAGAACTAAGAAATAAAGAAAGGTCACTCAAGCAGATATTTCGGTGATTAATATCCCGTTCACTCCAAAGCGTATTCCTGTTCCTACAAAACCAGTACCTTTGATAATTACTCTGCCTGGTCATATGTCGTACGCTAGTGAGAAAGCTATCTCGTGGCATTATGGTGCCAATGTGTATTATCATGGAGTGAAACAAGAAACTGGTGAAGGTCGTGTAACAAGAAGTGGTAGGGTGTTCTGCCCTCCAAATGTTCAAGATATCACAGATGCTTTAGCTAAAGAAAAAGGTAAACAATTGATGGTTGAAGGTCAAGGATTTGAGCAGATTAATGTGTCTAGGCTTCTTGCTTCCCTGGTATGTCTTCAGCTCCCGACTCTAAGGTAGAATAATTGATGAGGCTTATAAGTAAAAGTGACTATAATATCATTGAGCAGTTGCATCATACCCCGTCTAAGATGTATATTTTGTCTTTGTTGATTTATCATGAAGCACATAGGAATTCTTTGAAGAAACTGTTGAAGAATGATTTTGTTCCCCAAGAGATTACAGTGGGCCAGTTTGAAATAGTATGCAATAGTATATCAGCCAGACATGGTTTAGGCTTCACTTATTTTGACCTCCCACCTGAGGGTCGTAACCATAACAAAGCCTTGCACACCTCCATGGAGTGTAAGGGTACAACCTTGACAAGAGTTTTGGCGGATATCGATCGCTATTGAATGTGTTACCTGTGAAATCACCGATGAAGATTGATTATTCCATTGAGTTGCGCCCTAGTGACCTTTGTTGTGAAAGCATTTGATGGTTCAAGGAGGAATGTGTTTCGAGATATTGACCTACCTATCATGGTTGGTCTGAGATATTTACTTCTACTTTCTATGTGATGGTTATTAATTTGGCCTATTGTTGTCTTTGGGGTGCCCTTAGATTCATAGGGCCAATACCTCCACTCTTCATCGAAACTTAAGTATCCTCTCGATGGGAATATAATCACCGCTTTGTGAGGAAAAGTATATTGTAAGCCATTTGGCTTCATTCCGCTATGTGGAGGTTGAGGGTGAAATACATGAGACTCCATTTCAGCCTTTTAAGACTGTTCAGATGATCAAGACTCCTCATACTGAGGAGAGGAAGAAACCTGAAACATCATTGGCTTCATTGAACGATGCTCAAGCTTTGGTCGAGGTTGGTCGCCCTAAAGGTCAAGGTTGTAGAGGTTACCCAAGTTTAACAAGTTTGGTTTGGTTTTGATCCCATTTTGCAAAGACAAATTCTCAAGGCTCCTGATTGGTCCACTCCTGTCAAGTTTGCAAGTGTTGGCGGTAGAAAGAAGGATCAAGTCAATGCACTTGATGATGAAGATGATGATTTCAACATAGAAGATTGGATTCGCCCATGCATCCCTAGACGAGAATTGAACAATTGACGCCTCAGGACACCATTCAAGTCACAACCGCTATGAGTAAGTTTTCTTTTATTTCTTTATCATTTCATAATTCCTACGCTTTGCCCAAGGCGTAGTGAACCATTGTGTAGGGCCACCATATTTTACTTTTGCAAGTTTTTATCATAAAATAAAGGATGTTTTTCATTCAAATTTTTTGTGTTCTTTTTCTTTCCATATTTTACTTTTATCATTTATTTATTTGTTTTCTTTTGGAAAAATGGAAAATGGCAATGTCTTTATTTTTCACACACTATCACTAAAACACACAAAAAATCAATCATTCAGATATATGTTCACACCAGATACCAATGATCACAATTCTGCTATTGTTAATTATGACTTCGACAATCCGATTTACCAAGTTGAAGAAGAGGGTGAGGAAGATTGTGAACTCCTCCAGAATTGGCCAGAATGTTAGAACAAGAGGAAAAGGTTATGCACCGCATGAGGAGCTCTAGAATTGATCAATTTGGGTACAGAGGAAGCAAGAAAGGAAGTTAGAATAGGGGTCGATTTGGAAGACATGTGAAGACAAGGTCGATAGGTATGCTCCATGGTACGTTGATGTGTTAACTTGGTCTTATGAAGATATGTCGTTTGATACGTATATGGTGGTACAAGTTACCTCTTCGAGAAGATTGTCCTCCCAAGGTAAACTTCTAAGAACTCATCTAGAGATGTCCAAGAAGATCAAAGAGGAGGTATATAAGCAGTTAGATGCCGATATTCTGAAGGTTGTCTCTTATCCTCCATGGGTTGCAAATATTGTTCCATTTCCGAGGAAGGATGGTAAAGTCAGAATGTGTGTTGATTATAGGGATCCGAACAGAGTGAGCCCTAAAGATGATTTTTTTATTCCCCATATTGACATTTTGGTTGATAATACTGCTAAATCTATGGTGTTCTCTTTCATGGATGGATTTTCTGGATATAATCAAATCACGATAGTGCCAGATGATATGGAAAAAACTACTTTCATTACACCTTGAGGAACTTTTTGTTACAAAGTCATGCCTTTGGTTTGAAGAATGCAGGAAACATACCAACAGTAATGGTCACTCCTTTCATGACATGATGCATAAAGAGGTTGAAGTTTATGTTGATGATATGATTACTAAGTCTCGGACATAGAGGAGGAACATCTAGTTGATTTGCAGAAATTGTTTGAAAGTCTAAGGAAATTCAAGTTAAGATTGAACCCAAACAAGTGCACCTTTGGGGTGAGATCAGGAAAGTTGTTGGGATTTATTGTGATTTAGAAGGGCATTGAAGTTGATCCTGCCAAGGTGAAGGAAATTCAAGAGATTCCTGAACCAAAGACAGAGAAAGAAGTCTGTGGTTTCTTGGGGAGGTTGAATTACATCTCCAGGTTCATCTCGCATCTTACAGCCACATGTGAACCTTTGTTCAAGTTTCTAAAGAAAGATCAAGTGGTCATTTGGAATGATAACTGTTAGAGGGCATTTGGTAGAATTAAAGAATATTTTCAAGAGTCTCTGGTCAGCATGATAAAACTAGAAAGAAAGAACAAGCCATATATTATCTAAGCAAGAAGTTCACTGAGTGCGAGTCGAGATACTTTTTGCTTGAGAAGATGTGTTGTTCACTTGCATGGGCTGCTAAACGTTTGAGGCAGTACATGCTGACGGATACCACCTACTTGATTTCTAATATGGATCCTATCAAGTTCATATTTGAGAAACCAACTCTCACCACCAAGTTGCTCGTTACCAAATGATTTTGATGTAATAATATATAATATAATACTCGTAAAGCCATCAAAGGTAGTGTGTCATGGATTATACCGCCACCAACCTGTGGATGACTATCAACCGATGAAGTTTGAATTCCAAATGAAGACATCATGCACATCGTAGATTGCATCATTCTTGGCCCGTAAGAAAGACCGAACCAGATCGCGATGGACGATGGTGTTCGATGGTCCTCAAATGCAATGGGTAATGGTGTTTGTTATCACGCCCGATGGTTTCAATATTCCTTTACAACCCATATTTGTCTTGGCAACACCAACAACATGGTAGAGTATGAAGCCTGTTGTATGGAATTGAAGCTGCAATTGAATTTCGTATCAGAACTTGGATTTCGTTATTAGAACTTGATTCCTTATCGCGAACACGTGATGAAGTTGATTCCTTACTTTGAAGAGATCACATTTGAGCATATATCGAGAGAGGAGAATCACCTTGCAGATGCATTGGCCACTTTATCGTCTATGTTCAAGGTGAAGTGGGCTAATGAGGTGCCTTCGATCACCATCATGAGATTGGATGAGCCAACTTTATTTTTTGATGCTGAGGTGGAATTGGATGGTAATCCTTGGTTCTACGATGTCAAAAGGTACCTAGAAACCCAAGAATATCCAGAAGAAGCGTCCATCACAAATAAAAAGTTTTTAAGGAGGTTCGCGGCAAAGTTCTTCCTCATCAATGGTACTCTATACAAGAGAAATCATGATGCTATGTTGCTCGATGTGGACAAGAATGAATGTCGAAGATCATCCAAGAGATGGATGAGGGTGCTTTTGGACCCATTCAAGTGGTGACACCATGGCGAAAAAGATCCATAGGGCGGGCTACTATTGGTCCACTATGGAAACAGACTGTTATAATCATGCTAGAATTTGTATAAGTGTCAAGTGTATGTTGATAAAGTGGATGTTCCTCATGTTCCTTTGAATGTCGGACATCCACGTGGTCTTTGCAATGTGGGACATTGATATGATTGGGAAGATCGAGCTCACCGCTTCTAACGACCATTGTTTCATCTTGGTCGCTATAGACTATTTCACCAAATGGGTCAAGCTTCCTCTTTGCAAATGTCACCAAGAAGGTAGTTGCTCGCTTTCATCAAGAATAATATCATTTGTCGCTATGGGGTCCCGAGAAGATCATCACTAACAATAGGTTTAACCTCAACAACAAGATGATGACGAGTCAGAAACCTTCAAAATCAAACATCATAACTCCTCTTGTATCGCTCGAAATGAATGGTGTTGTCGAGGCTGCAAATAAGAACATTAAGAAGATTATGCGTAAGATGGTGATAACCTACAAGGATTGGCACGAGATGTTACCTTCGCCTTGCTTGGTTATCTTACCTCGCACACATCAATTGGGGAAACTACGCTCTCTTGTGTATGGGATGATGTTTTCTTGTAGAGGGTGAGATTCCTTCTCCGAGAATTATGAAAGATGTTGAGCTCGATGAAGAATGGGTGCGTAATCGCTTAGATCGCTTGAATCTCATTGATGAGAAATGGTTGGCACCGTGTGTCATGGCCATGTGTATCGTAAAAGGATGATAAAACCTTATGAAAAGAAGGTGCACCTCATTATCGTGAAGGTGATCTAGTTCTTAAAAGGATAAACCTTCCTCAAGGTGACCCTAGGGCAAGTGGACTGACTTATGAAGGACCTTCATGGTCAAGAAGGTTTTCTAGTTGGATGATGCTTACAACTATGGATGGTGAAGACTTCCACTTCCTATGAATGTCGATGTGTTGAAAAGTTCTTCGATAAATAGACGGGTTGATTGACTAGTTGAAGTTTCGCTTAATAATCGCCTATTTCACTGGGTGCAATCAAGGATGGAGGTCGATCCAATTATCTTTTTCAAAGGCAAAGTGATGAGATATTCAAGATACATGAGTAATAGAATAATTGAAAATTGTTAGTCATCTCTTATCACATTGCCATCTTTGTAACACTTTTATGTTAATTTTTGGGCAAATTCTCTTTACGAAGTTGCCTCGATGTAAATGCTTATTTACAGGCTAGTTTTCAATTAATGAAAAAAGAACAACTTCTTTTGTCCAAAAGCTTGTTTTTATCTTCTTTATTTTTAACTGTTTGGTTTGTAAAAAACGTCCAATTTTTTTATGATAATCATTTGCATCTGAAAAAATTTCGTGGTTTTGCAGAATAATGATAATTGAAAAATGAATATTACTGTGTAGGTTAATGGTGACCCATTTGTTAGAATGATTATACCACTTCTATTTGGGATGTTATATTTCCAAGGGCCAATTCCATTTGGCAAACCATTTCAAAGTCTCCATCTAGCAAAATTTCATCCTTCTGTGGTAGAAGATGAGTTGAAGGAGTTCTCGATTGCAGCGTCTGATTATTCCTTATATTCATAGAATATGCTTTTGGTTGCAAGTTTTGAATTTCACTTCCATGAAGTAGAAAATACTTGGTGGTCCTGTCAGGTGCAATTTCTATTTGCACATTTTTTCACCCTTTCTTTTAAAGAAAATCCCCTATGAATGTCGCCCTGGGGCACTCGACCATTTGATTGAAGATGTTTTGTCGTCCATAAATAAGATTCGGCTTTGGATCGATTTCAAGACTGTTGTGTCAACGGTAGATCAGAAGGGGAATCTCTTATCCAAGAGGGTATCAAGACTACGGAAAGTCATTGGAACCAGAAGTCCAGACGGAGTCAAGTTTCCTCAACAATGGCAATTTTGGGTTTTCTTTACTGTATTTTCATTTGCATTCTCGCTTGTTTGTTTAAACATTGCTAGCATATAGATACTTGATTATTTATGAATTAAATTTGAAATGCATTATGTATGTTTTTTTGAAGTAATCCATTTGTTTACACTCGATCCATGCGTTATCACTCATAAAATGACTTGCTTGCATATTTATGCTAACTTCACCAAGTCTTTTGCTTAGGAAAAGATTGGGGAGGATGAAGATACTAAAATGCTAATCTCTGGTTTGTATGCCAAGTAGAACCTTGTTGATGATGCACACACCTTGTTTCAGCCTCCCAAACACCGAGATATAAGGGAGATAGACCGTAAACTCCTTTTGAGCCTTGGAGTAGGAGTTTTTTTCTATTTAGAAAACCCTCATTTTCTCAACCTAGGTAGGGTAGGTTTAGTCACCGGATTGAGCGCTCGTAAATGCGCAATCGAGGATACAACAATGGTTATTCTCCAAGAAGGTCGAGGAAAGTCCAAATTGCAATGTTCAACCTTCGTCTGTCAACATGGAATACTTCATCTACCAAAGACTCGATAATACAATCATTCCCAACAAATTGAAGATGGTGTAGGATCACACGATTTTTTCTAAAAAATGAAAAATGAATGAATAAAAAAGAGCGTAAAGCACGCTAAGTTGAACTTGGAAATACGTCGCTAGGCAAAAAGGAAAGCGAAAATTTTTGAATGCCGTAAAGTTTTTAGTAAAAGAATGAAGTCGGTGATCGACACCAAAATCGAAAGTAAAGGGTTGTCGTGTCCATGAAGCTTGTGGGTTCAACGAGCATGTCCAAGAAATTCCCAATGAAGTTGCCATATGAAACTCTTTGGGAGGTGAGTGCTCGATCAAGTCGATCAATTTAGGATCGAGAACATCACGAAGGCGGTGGGCACTAAACATTTTGAGCCTAAAAGTATTTTTTTGAAAACCTTAAACCAGGCCACGTTACAACCCTTAAAAGTCCTAACTAAAGCATGGGTTAATTCGAAAGCATACTATGAAAGAGATAGTGTTATCCTAACCCCTAAGTGTGTGCTAATTTTTGTATTGCCATCATATGTTTGTCTTGTCATTCTAAAAAAAGTTTTTAAAGGGTTTCATTCTAAAAGTGTTTTAGTCACAAGAAACCGCAATATCGCTTTCATATAAAAAAACTTCAAGACTGACATAAGTGTTGCATTAGAATTTTCATTCTCATAAGTAGCATTCTTCTATATGCAAAACAAGTGTTTGGCACCAAGTGAGTTTTGCACGATGAACTTCAGTGAAGAATTTAATCTTGTCAAAGAAGAGGATCTTGATTCTGTTGATTCAAAAGCTAATTCTTTTCAAAGAATTGGAGATTTCTAGAGGTGTTTTATCTTGAATCAATTTTATCTGTGTTTCTACAGAGATTTTTCCCAGAGAGTTTCCTTCAAGTTAGACTTGGGGCTGATTTGGTTTGATTTGATTAATAGGATAGGTTATATGAGATATCTTTAGCTTGGGGCATACCCCGCAACACTGAAGTTTCTACTTCTCCCCAGTAAGTCTACCAAAGAGAAGGGATTGTGGCTATATTGTTATACACCAAAATTTTCCCTCCTACCTCTCAAGACAATCCACAACTCCATACTCAAGGATTTCACAAGGGTTTACCAGACAAACCCTTTCCTAAGCAATCATTCCAAACTAGGGTTTTGCTATTCTAAAGCCAAGATGGATTTATAATACTTCAAGTGGTCATCATACCTCATCATATGCTTCAAGGGATCATCATGTCAAGTTTCAAGCCATACAAGTCAAAATTGCTCATCCAATAGCTTAGATGGTTGAAAATTAGCTATATTGGACAAAAAGTCAATTGTGGTCAACATACAGTCAAACTTCATAATTTTGGTCAACATCAATATTTTGAAGTAATATTCATCATTTGATCAAGGGTTGATCATGATTCCTCAAGAAAAGTCAAGATTTGATCAAAAGTCAAAGTTTCTAAATTAGGGTTTTTCGTGCAAAAGTCAATGTAACTTGACTGCATAACTTTCACATGCTTTATTAGAAATTTTCTACCAAATCTCATTTTAAACTCAATTTCTACAACTTCATGTCTCACAAGCTTTGGCTAGAAATGCTTCATTTGGAAGTTATGGATCAAAACATTAGTGTCCTTTTAAAAGTCAACAAAAGTCATCTTTTGAAAGAAGTGTTCATGAACATGGAAACTTCAATGAAGATGAACCCAAAAGGGTTGTTTAGAGGACATCTTGAGCTTTATAAAAGTAATAGAACACCCAAAATGTTAAAATTGAGCAAGATACAAGTTGTGCAAATTGAGCATTTTGAGGAGGTGGATAAAAGAAATACTTGAAAAATTAAAATATTTCTAAATGGGCTTAACTTTTCTTGGTTAAAACTTGTTTCTAATATCAATTAGAACCTCCAAGCCCAATGCTATTCCATTGAGCTTTTTATTTTATTTATTTTGATTTTTATTCATTTAAGGTCAATTTAATTAAAATAAAATAGCAAAAATAAATCAATCAATGCAATTGAATATTTGACATTCTCGAGGTCCAAGATACCGATTAAATGGCCAAAATTTCCAAATTATGTGATTGGCATGAGATTGGTAAAGATTGGAAACATTTGATCAAATCGAAAATATTGACAAATCAAATATTCTCTCATTGAATGGGATATATTTTCTCATCAATTCTTAACTGGATCCATCCTCTATAAATTCGTAAGGTTTCTAAACCCTAGAGGACGATTTTTGCAGCCAAGAACCCTAGGTAAACTTCAAGGAAACCGTGATACAAGCTACTTGCAGCCAAACTTCATGATGATGTTTCAAACTATCTCGAACTGCTTGATTGAGTTTTAAGTGAATCACAAGATGCCATTGTTAGGGTTCAAAAGTCTGATTGGGGTTTTCTTATTTAGAAAAATTGATGAAACCAAAGGCACCATCGTGTTGGGATCAAACCGAGTTGATCCATGTCCCCATAACAAATTTATATTGCATATTTCTTGATTTTTATTTCTTGGGTATAGTGACGGATGAAATCGTGGGTATAGGTTTTAGCAACGAAACCCGTCTGGTAAAAGTCTAAAATTCAAATGAAGACGACCCTGCCGCCGATTTGGTTTTAATTATTTTAAGAATATTGTTTCCTTATATTCATTTTGTTTCATTTGCTAAACAAGTAATACCGCAACTCCGCTTGGTCAAGGTGCAAGTGTAGGAGAGGAGCAGAGTTCGATCCGGCTCCAACACATTATTTTTAACACTTGTTTTAACTAACCCGAAAACATTTTTCTAACTCAAACTTTCTTTTACTAACATTATTTCCCATTATTTACAATTCGATCCTTCTTGTAATATTTTTCGATTATTGTAACCGCTTCTAGGTTGTAATACTTAGGTTTATTTTCTTATTTTGTTCAATATTATGTAATCGCCATGGATGTAATAGTTTAATTAGGATTTACTTTCCGCACTCTTTATTATTATGTATATGCCCCAAACCATGTAATAGTCTAGGGTTTTACTTCGCACTTTATATTTCCGCAATTTATTTTTCGCACATATTAATCGCTAGTAACTAGGCATGTATGGCATGATTAATTCAATCAACGAGCTAACCCTAATCACAAGATAAATATCTCAATACAACACTCTTTAACACACGCACTCACCTTAGGGTATCCTCTTGTTCCTTACGAACAATGGTCATGTCGTCAACGCGGGTATATCTTAGCTAAGACACTTATAAGCATATCATCATAGTCCCTTCGATACAAAGATCATAGTCCTCGATGACCCTCGATGACCCTCGATGTTTACGAATATATGATCTCGCCCTCGATTGTTGCCTCACGAAAAGTGATGATCGTCCCTACGAAAATGCTAAGATATCCTTACAAGTTTCCTTCTATGACCATCCGATGTCCCTTCAATGTCCCTTTCACATCCAAAAATAAGATTACCTACCAACTAATGGTATGGATAACCTTGTTCTAAAGGAAAGATAAATAACACGGAAACCACCGCTCGAGTAGGTAAATAAGTCTCTTTGATTTCTCAATTGAAATGCTTTTTACACCTCACACTATTTTTAAAACTTTTTCCAAAACATTTTGTATATCGCCCACGTGAATCATTACAAAATCATTCCAAAACAAAACATTTCCAAACACTTCATATACATTCCAACGATAATCATTACGAAGTCAATGAGAAATGCCTTTTCAAAAACATTTTCAAACACACACAAAAAGCAATTTGTAAAGTGAGCAGCAATTAAGAGCCTGTAGATAATTACGGATGGAAAGGGTGCTAACACCTTCCCTTTTCATAACCGCTTCTCGATTTAATCTAACGAAGGTCTTTTCCCGTTTTCGCCCTTAATTGGATAAAAGAAAAGTCATGGCGACTCTTGCTATTCTAAGATTTGCGATAAAACGAAAACAAACAAGTTAGTTCTCCCAATCAGACATGAATCATGATCATTGGAGACACCCAAGAGAGGCTACCTTAGGTTTTTACATCACTTTATCTCGCTTGACTTGTCGCCTTTATTTTAAGGGATTATTGGGTATTATATTTTGGGGATCCATCGTTGTCTGCGATAAAGCGACAAGCAAAGAGTTGGTATTATTTTACCGGTGATATATAACGTTAGGTTATATCATATTGTGTCCACAGAGATTGGTTATTGATTTGTCGTCGACAATTCTACCGTTAATGAGTTTGGGATTAAAAGAAATGAAAATAAAAGACAAAAAGTAAATGAACAAAAGTATAAAGGATACACAACTTGTCCGAACGAATGTAAACTACCGTCAGACTTAAATCTACCACCCGCTTATACTCACCTACGATACCGTCCTGTCATCACATACCTCTCACAACCTTGGTTATTTCTAACCCAAATTGAGAATCCTCCTAAATCATCTCAATAGCCATGTTTGGCCTATCTCAACAACAGTAAGTCAATCACCACCTCCATAACCATCTCTAGCATACTTCACCAACGCAGAGGCATTAAGTTCAGATACTCTATAGTGAATGTTAGTTCTAAACCCATTTCTAGTATTCAGAAACTAACAGATAATCATCCTAGATAAGAATCTAAGCAATCTATCTCTAGTAAAGCTCAAATCCCAAACATAGAGTAAAAACCCAAGATAACTACCAACACAAATTCGTAAAGCAAACTTTATACAACGTCAAGGGCGACAAATATACATGAGTTATGAGTAGATATACATACAAAACCCAACAAAAGAGATTACAAAGAGAAGAGAAGAAGAGGAACCAAACATTTCTTGGTTTGTCAACACCAATCGACGAGGGAATCGACTCTGGATCATCCAAATGCAAGCTCCAATGTTGTTTTCTAAGCTCTCTAGACCAAAAAATGATGTTGATGGTGTTTGGACTCAAAAATACCCAACCCATAACCTAAAAATGAGTTTTTAGCCCCTTTTAAAGAATTCTGATATCGCAGGGCGCGCTAAGCTTGGTATTGTCGCGCTAAGCGCGGTCTGCACTGTCCTGAAAAAAATCAGCATCTTGTTTTTATCCATATCTTGAGAACCGTAACTCGGAATTGCGCTCGGTTTGAAGCGTTGGAAAGCTTATTAAATTTCCTATCTAACCATGACAAAATATCAATCAAATTGATGATTTTATTCTTTGATTTTGAGCTTTATTCGTTGATGAGTTGCTCAAATCGCTGTTGAAGTCAGGTCTTCGACACTTTATTACTCAATGCTCCAATTATGAATGAATACCTATAAAAGAGATGAAAAACTATCAAATGATACAATATTTACACAAAAACTCAATTATTCTATTATGTACACATTTATACAAAAAGCGGGGGATTTATTCGAAGAATATCAACAAAAGAACCGATAAGTGCCACTAAACATATATACAAAAAAACTAAATTTTGGCACTTATCAACTCTCCCCAACTTGACACATTGTTTGTCCTCAAACAAAGTCAAGTAAACCTAAAGAAGCAATTAATGATAATCAAAAAATCACGAATCAACAAGTTTTTAAGACATAAAACAAATGTATGGTTCAACTAAAAACGTAGCCGACAAAATACATACTTACCACCATCCTACAACGATAACATATAAATGAAACAAATCCTAAATACAAAAATCATGCAAAACATTCTAAAACAAAACAAGCTCAATCATGAATCACACCTAGCAAAAATTCATCGGAAGATGAAGAACACACAAAGGTGAGGGATAAAAAACACTCCTCCACAATCTTGCAAACAATAGAGTAAATTATGTATTCATCCAAAAAAATATTGAAAATACAAATGCAAGTATCACAAGGGCTTTTCAAGGTTGTAATGTGGTTTGGTTAACAAACAAGTGATAAGTCCTAAAGCTAATCGAAACAAAAACTTGCCTAAACCTAAGGGAGTGATCAACTCACAAATTTTCAAACAATACAATTCCAATCAAACTTATTCTGCATAATAAATTTCACATCAAACACACCTCACTTATTAACATAAAATTATTCCTACTCTTTTTGTTTTTCATTTTCAAAGCTTTTCTCTGTTTTCTTTCTGTTTGTAATCTTTTTCTTTTTCTCTTAACCTTTTCTTTTCTTTTTCTTTTCTCTTAACCTCATACCAACCACAATTTAAGTATATAAACATTTCTCTCCCCAACTTGAATTCAACCAACATTAATGTGTGAATACTCCCTATTTTCTAAGACAAGGTGAAAATCTATACAACAACATTTAGTTGAGGGTTCAAGAAACAAAGAAATCAACATCCATACAAAACAATGAATTGACACTCATAGACAAGCATCAAGTTCAAATAAAATGGATGTTGATAAAAGTTCAAAGGGGCAAACAAACGATCACACATTCACAAGGTGAATTGAATATTTGGCCAAGGTAGTTATGCTCAAAATCAACAAAATGCCTTGATCATTTTCTTGCAATCATACAATCAACACAAAATAAAAGATTAAGCATAATAAAATCTAGTTAAAACAAGAATGTGGACTCTCATATGTAAACAATGGAAAACTTCCTCACATTTATGGGTAAAAAGGGGACTAAAGTGATTCCATTCATGAGCAAGTAATGCAAAAAGAATGAATAGCATGGTAATTATACAAATGATAAATTTCCTAAACATGTTATGCTATAGAAAGCGATAAACGAGTACCTGACATGTACCAACTTTGAAAACTATCATTACCATACATCCGCTAGTTGAAACGATCAAACTTTAAAATCACCTCAAAAGTCTTCAAGTTATCGGACCAAAACTTGAGTACAAACAACAACAAAAGAATTAGAAAACAAAATTTACAAAATTTACAACAAACAAGTCTCTTCAAGCTAAACACGAAAAGTCATGAAAAACAAATTACATAACAAAACAAAAGCAAATAACGATACAAAAACTTGGTGAAATGAATTAACAAGTCGAAAAGTGAAGATTTGAAATTAAGAGCAAGTCCTTTTCAACTTGTTAAAACAAAAGCCACCAAACAACATAAACAAACATAAACAAAACAAACAAAACATGCTTGTTTTACGTCAGAAGCTCGACGCCTTTCTTGTGTGAGCACTAGTAACCTCCTCTAATCATGCCATGGTACTGCCACACCACAAAACCTAAAGAAAGTGTCCTAACAACCACACAACAAACGTTATAAATAGACAACATACAACAATACTTGAAAACAAGGAAAACACACATATGTACAAGTATGGAAAGTAAACACACAACATGTACATGTAACAATATACAAGTTCATATACAAAGCCTACAACATATACAATAATTACAAAACTCAAAAACAAAGGAGTTATCGCAATACAGAAACAATAAAACCAATCCCCGACAACGGCGCCATTTTGTTGCTGCGGTAAAGCGACGAGCAAAGAGTTGGTATTATTTTTACCGGGTGATATATACCGGTTAGGTTATATCGTATCGTGACCACAGAGATTGGTTATTGATTCGTCGTTTGATAATTCTACCGTTAATGAGTTTGGGATCAAAAGAAATGAAAATAAAAGACAAAAAGTAAATGAATAAATAGTATAAAGGATACACAACTTGTCTGGAACGAATGTAAACTACCCGTCACAGACTTAAATCTACCACCCAGTTATACTCAGCCTACGATACTCATCTGTGTCATCACATACCTCTCACAACCTTGGTTATTTCTAACCCAAATTGAGAATCCTCCTAAATCATCTCAATAGCCATGTTTGGCCTATCACAACAACACAGAAGTCAACTGCGTCACCTCCATAACCATCTCTAGCATACTTCACCAACGCAGAGGCATTAAGTTCAGATACTCTACAGTGAATGTTAGATCTAAACCCATTTCTAGTATTCAGAAACTAATAGATAATCATCCTAGGTAAGAATCTAAGCAATCTATCTCTAGTAAAAGCTCAAATCCCTAACATAGAGTAAAAACCCAAGATAACTACCAACACAAATTCGTAAAGCAAACTTTATACAATGCCAAGGGCGACAAATATACATGAGTTATGAGTAAATATACATACAAAACCCAAAAAACGAGATTACAAATAGAAGAGAAGAAGAGGAACCAAACATTTCTTGGTTTGTCAACACCAATCGACGAGGGATTCGACTCCGGATCATCCAAATGCAAGCTCCAATGTTGTTTTCTAAGCTCTAGACCAAAATATGATTGATGGTGTTGGGACTCAAAAATACCCAACCCATAACCTAAAATGAGTTTTTAGCCCCTTTTAAAGAATTCGATATCGCAGGCGCGCTCGGTATTTTCGCCTAAGCGTCTCGACCGTCTCCGAAAAATCAACATCTTGTTTTGCCATATATTGAGAACCGTAACTCGAATTGCGCCCGCTTAGCGTTGGAAAGCTTATTAAATTTCCTAACTAACCATGACAAAATATCAATCAAATTGATGATTTTTATGCTTTGATTTTGAGCTTTATTCGTTGATGAGTTGCTCAAATCGCTGCAAGTCGTGTCTTTGACACTTTATTACCAATGCTCCAATTATGAATGAATACCTATAAAAGAGATGAAAACTATCAAATGATACAATATTTACACAAAAACTCAATTATTCTATTATGTACACATTTATACAAAAGCGGGATTTATTCAAGAAATAAAGAACCGATAAGTGCCACTAAACATATATACAAAATAACTAAATTTTGGCACTTATCATCCTCCTAACTTGACACATTGTTTGTCCTCAAACAAAGTCAAGTAAACCTAAAGAAACAATGAATGATAATCAAAAAATCACGAATAAATAAGTTTTTAATACATAAAACAAATGTATGGTTCAAACAAAAACGTACCCGACAAAATACATACTTACCACCATCCTACAACGATAACATATAAATGAAACAAATCCTAAGTACAAAAATCATGCAAAACATTTTAAAACAAAACAAGCTCAATCATGAATCACACCTAGCAAAAATTCATCGGTAGATGAAGAACACACAAAGGTGAGGGATAAAAAACACTCCTCCACAATCTTGAAAACAATAGACTAAATTATGTATTCATCCAAAAAAATATTGAAAATACAAATGCAAGAATCACAAGGGCTTTTCAAGGTTGTAATGGCTGGTTAACAAACAAGTGATAAGTCCTAAAGCCAATCGAAACAAAAACTTGCCTAAACCTAAGGGAGTGATCAACTCACAAATTTTCATACAATATAATTCCAATCAAACTTATTCTTCATAATAAATTTCACATCAAACACACCTCACTTATTAACATAAAACTATTCCTACTCTTTTTGTTTTTCATTTTCAAAGCTTTCCTCTTTTTTCTTTCTTTTTGTAATCTTTTCTTTCTCTTAACCTTTCTTTTCTTTTCTTTTCTCTTAACCTCATACCAACCACAATTTAAGTATATAAACATTTTCTCCCCAACTTGAATTCAACCAACATTAATGTGTGAATACTCCCTACTTTCTAAGACAAGGTAAAATCTATACAACAACATATAGTTGAGGGTTCAAGAAACAAAGAAATCAACATCCATACAAAACAATGAATTGACACTCATAGACAAGCATCAAGTTCAAATAAAATGGATGTTGATAAAAGTTCAAAGGCAAACAAACATTCACACACTCACAAGGTGAATTGAATATTTGGCCAAGGTAGTTTTATGCTCAAAATCAACAAAATGCCTTGATCATTTCTTGCAATCATACAATCAACACAAAATAAAAGATTAAGCATAATAAAATCTAGTTAAAACAAGAATGTGGACTCTCATATGTAAACAATGGAAAACTTCCTCACATTTATGGGTAAAAGGGACTAAAGTGATTCAATTCATGAGCAAGTAATGCAAAAGAATGAATAGCATGGTAATTATACAAATGATAAATTTCCTAAACATGTTATGCTATAGAAAGCGATAAACGAAAACCGACATGTACCAACTTTGAAAACTATCAAGACCATACATCCGCGAGTTGAAACGATCAAACTTTAAAATCACCTCAAAAGTCTTCAAGTTACCGAACCAAAACTTGAGTACAAACAACAACAAAAGATTAGAAAAACAAAATTTACAAAATTTACAACAAACAAATCTCCTCAAGCTAAACACAAAGAAGCTTCGGAAAAACAACAAATTACATAACAAAACAAAAGCAAATAACGATAAAAAACTTGGTGAAAATGAACAATGTCGAAAAGTGAAGATTTGAAATTAAGAGCAAGTCCTTTTTCAACTTGTTAAACAAAAGCCACCAAACAACATAAACAAACATAAACAAAAACAAACAAAAACATGCTTGTTTTACGTTGTAAGCTCGACGCCTTTCTTGTGTGAGCACTAGTAACCTCCTCTCATCATGCCATGGTACTGCCACACCCTGCAAACCCAAAGAAAGTGTCCTAACAACCATATAACAAACGTTAGAAATACGAGACAACTTACAACAATACTTGAAAACAAGGAAAACACACATATGTACAAGTATGGAAAGTAAACACACAACATGTACATGTAACAATATACAAGTTCATATACAAAGCCTACAACATATACAATAATTACAAAACTCAAAAACAACGAAATTATCGCAATACAGAAACAATAAAACCAATCCCCAGCAACGACGCCATTTTGTTGCTGCGGTAAAGCGACAAGCAAAGAGTTGGTATTATTTTACCGGTGATATATACCGTTAGTTATATCGATCGCGTCCACAGAGATTGGTTATGAATTCGTCGTTTGATAATTCTACCGTTAATGAGTTTGGTATTAAAAGAAATGAAAATAAAAGACAAAAAGTAAATGAACAAAAAGTATAACGGATACAGAACTTGTCCGAAACGAATGTAAACTACCCGCTGCACTTAAATCTACCACCAATTATACTCATTTCACGATACTCGCTGTGTCATCACATACCTCTCACAACCTTGGTTATTTCTAACCCAAATTGAGAATCCTCCTAAATCATCTCAATAGCCATGTTTGGCCTATCTCAACAACACAAAAGTCAACTGCGTCACCTCCATAACCATCTCTAGCATACTTCACCAACGCAGAGGCATTAAGTTCAGATACTCTATAGTGAATGTTAGATCTAAACCCATTTCTAGTATTCAGAAACTAACAGATAATCATCCTAGGTAAGAATCTAAGCAATCTATCTCTAGTAAAGCTCAAATCCCTAACATAGAGTAAAAACCCAAGATAACTACCAACACAAATTCGTAAAGCAAACATTATACAACGCCAAGGGTGACAAATATACATGAGTTATGAGTAGATATACATACAAAACCGAAAAAAAGAGATTACAAAGAGAAGAGAAGAAGAGGAACCAAACATTTCTTGGTTTGTCAACACCAATCGACGAGGGATTCGACTCCGGATAATCCAAATGGAAGCTCTAATGTTCTTTTCTAAGCTCTCTAGACCAAAAATGATGTTGATTGTGGGGACACAAAATACCCAACCCATAACCTAAAATGAGTTTTAGCCGCTTTAAAGAATTCGATATCGCAGGTGCGCTAAGCTCGGTATTGCGCTAAGCGCGTCCTGACCGTCCGAAAAAATCAAGATCTTGTTTTTGCCATATCTTGAGAATCGAATCTAATCAATGCCGGTTTGAAGCTTTGGAAAGCTTATTAAATTTCCTATCTAACCATGACAAATATCAATCAAATTGATGATTTTTATTCTTTGATTTTGAGCTTTATTTGTTGATGAGTTGCTCAAATCAAGGCTTGAAGTCGTGTGTCTTTGACACTTTATTACTCAATGCTCCAATTATGAATGAATACCTATAAAAGAGATGAAAAACTAACAAATGATACAATATTTACACAAAAACTCAATTATTCTTTTATGTACACATTTATACAAAAAGCGGGGGATTTATTCGAAGAATATCAACAAAAGAACCGATAAGTGCCACTAAACATATATACAAAATAACTAAATTTTGCCACTTATCAACTCTCCCCAACTTGACACATTGTTTGTCCTCAAACAAAGTCAAGTAAGCTTAAAGAAACAATGAGTGATAATCAAAAAATCACGAATCAACAAGTTTTTAATACATAAAACAAATGTATGGTTCAAACAAAAACGTACCCGACAAAATACATACTTACCACCATCCTACAACGATAACATATAAATGAAACAAATCCTAAGTACAAAAATCATGCAAAACATTCTAAAACAAAACAAGCTCAATCATGAATCACACCTAGCAAAAATTCATCGGTAGATGAAGAACACACAAAGGTGAGGGATAAAAAACACTCCTCCACAATCTTGAAAACAATAGACTAAATTATGCATTCATCCAAAAAAGTATTGAAAATACAAATGCAAGAATCACAAGGGCTTTTCAAGTTTGTAATGTGGCTTGGTTAACAAACAAGTGATAAGTCCTAAAGCTAATCGAAACAAAAACTTGCCTAAACCTAAGGGTGATCAACTCACAAATTTTCAAACAATACAATTCCAATCAAACTTATTCTTCATCATAAATTTCACATCAAACACACCTCACTTATTTACATAAAATTATTCCTACTCTTTGTTTTTCATTTTCAAAGCTTTTCTCTTTTTTTCTTTCTTTTGTAATCTTTTCTTTTCTCTTAACCTTTTCTTTCTTTTTTTCTTTTCTTAACCTCATACCAACCACAATTTAAGTATATAAACATTTTCTCCCCAACTTGAATTCAACCAACATTAATGTGTGATTACTCCCTACTTTCTAAGACAAGGTAAAAATCTATACAACAACATATAGTTGAAGGTTCAAGAAACAAAGAAATCAACATCCATACAAAAAAAGTGAATTGACACTCATAGACAAGCATTAAGTTCAAATAAAATGGATGTTGATAAAATTTCAAAGGGGCAAACAAACGTTCACACACTCACAAGGTGAATTGAATATTTGGCCAAGGTAGTTATGCTCAAAATCAACAAAATGCCTTGATCATTTTCTTGCAATCATACAATCAACATAAAATAAAAGATTAAGCATAATAAAATCTAGTTAAAACAAGAATGTGGACTCTCATATGTAAACAATGGAAAACTTCCTCACATTTATGGGTAAAAAGGGGACTAAAGTGATTCAATTCGTGAGCAAGTAATGCAAAAAGAATGAATAGCATGGTAATTATACAAATGATAAATTTCCTAAACATGTTATGCTATGGAAAGCGATAAACGAGTACCTGACATGTACCAACTTTGAAAACTATCATTACCATACATCCGCGAGTTGAAACGATCAAACTCAAAAAATCACCTCAAAAGTCTTCAAGTTACCGACCAAAACTTGAGTACAAACAACAACAAAAGAATTAGAAAACCAAATTTACAACAAAAAATCTCCTCAAGCTAAACACAGCAAGCTTATGGAAAACAACAAATTACATAACAAAACAAAAGCAAATAACGATACAAAAACTTGGTGAAATGAATTAACAAGTCGAAAAGTGAAGATTTGAAATTAAGAGCAAGTCATTTTCAACTTGTTAAAACAAAAGCCACCAAACAAATAAACAAACATAGACAAAACAAACAAAACACTTGTTTTTTACGTCAGAAGCTCGACGCCTTTCTTGTGTGAGCACTAGTAACCTCCTCTCATCATGCCATGGTAATGCCACACCAAGCAAACCTAAAGAAAGTGTCCTAACAACCACACAACAAACGTTACAAATATGAGACAACTTAACACAATACTTGAAAACAAGGAAAACACACATATGTACAAGTATGGAAAGTAAACACACAACATGTACATGTAATATACAAGTTCATATAGCCTACAACATATACAATAATTACAAACCTCAAAAACAACGGAATTATCGCAATACCGAAACAATAAAACCAATCCCCGACAACGGCACCATTTAGTTGTTGCGGTAAAGCGACAAGCAAAGAGTTGGTATTATTTTTACCGGGTGATACATACCGTTAGCTTATATCGATCGTGTCCACAGAGATTGGTTATTGATTCGCTGCTCGATAATTCTACCGTTAATGAGTTTGGGATTAAAATAAATGTAAATAAAAGACAAAAGTAAATGAACAAAAAGTATAAAGGATACACAACTTGTCCGAACGAATAAACTACCCATACAGCTTAAATCTACCACCCAATTATACTCACCTCACGATACTGCTCTGTGTCATCACATACCTCTCACAACCTTGGTTATTTCTAACCCAAATTGAGAACCCTCCTAAATCATCTCAATAGCCATGTTTGGCCTATCTCAACAACAGTAAGTCAATCACATACTCCATAACCATCTCTAGCATACTTCACCAACGCAGAGGCATTAAGTTCAGACATTTATAGTGAATGTTAGATCTAAACCCATTTCTAGTATTCAAACTAATGATAATCATCCTAGGTAAGAATCTAAGCAATCTATCTATAGTAAAGCTCAAATCCCTAACATAGAGTAAAAACCCAAGATAACTACCAACACAAATTCGTAAAGCAAACTTTACGCAACGCCAAGGGCGACAAATATACATGAGTTATGAGTAGATATACATACAAAACCCAAAAAAAAAAGATTACAAAGAGAAGAGAAGAAGAGGAACCAAACATTTCTTGGTTTGTCAACAACAATCGACGAGGGATTCGACTCCGGATCATCCAAATGCAAGCTCCAATGTTGTTTTCTAAGCTCTCTAGACCAAAAAATAATGTTGATGGTGCTGGGACTCAAAAATACCCAACCCATAACCTAAAAATGAGTTTTTAGCTCCTTTTAAAGAATTCTGATATCGCAGGGCGCGCTAAGCCTGGTAATTTCGTGCTAAGCACGGTCTGCACTGTCCTGAAAAAAATCAGCATCTTGTTTTTGCCATATCTTGAGAACCGTAACTCGGAATTGCGCCCGGTTTGAAGCTTTGGAAAGCTTATTAAATTTCCTATCTAACCATGACAAAATATCAATCAAATTGATGATTTTTATTCTTTGATTTTGAGCTTTATTCGTTGATGAGTTGCTCAATCGCTGGTTTAAGTCGTGTCTTCGACTTTATTACTCAATGCTCCAATTATGAATGAATACCTATAAATGAGATGAAAACTATCAAATGATACAATATTTACACAAAACTCAATTATTCTATTATGTACATTTATACAAAAAGCGAGGATTTATTCAAGAATATCAACAAAAGAACCGAAAAGTGCCACTAAACATATATACAAAATAACTAAATTTTGGCACTTATCAATCCTCCTCAACTTGACACATTGTTTGTCCTCAAACAAAGTCAAGTAAACCTAAAGAAACAATGAATGATAATCAAAAAATCACGAATCAACAAGTTTTAATACATAAAACAAATGTATGGTTCAAACAAAACGCATTCGACAAAATACATACTTACAACCATCCTACAAGGATAACATATAAATGAAACAAATCCTAAGTACAAAAATCATAAAACATTCTAAAACAAAACAAGCTCAATCATGAATCACACCTAGCAAAAATTCACTAGATGAAGAACACACAAAGGTGAGGGATAAAAAACACTCCTCCACAATTGTCATACCCCAAAATTTTCCCTCCTACTTCTCAAGACATTTCATACATCCATACTCAAGGGTTGACCAGACAAACCCTCTCCTAGACAATCAACCCAAACTAGGGTTTGGCAATTCTCATATCCAGATGGACTTTCAACATCTCCAATGGTCATCATGCCTCCTCATATGCTTCAAAGATTCTCCATGTCAAGTTTCAAGCCTTACAAGTCAAGTTTCCTCAAACAATTGCTCGATGGTTGAAAATCACTTGATGGACAAAAAGTCAACTGTGGTCAACATACGTACCAAAGTTCATGATTTTGGTCAGCATCCTCATTTTGAAGTTACATTCATCATTTGATCAAGGGTTGATCATGATTCATCAAGAAAACTCAATATTTGCTCAAAAGTCAAACTTTCCAAATTAGGGTTTTTTAGTGAAAAGTCAAGTGAACTTTGACTGAGCAAAACTTCTTCATACTTTCTCAAAAATTTTTCCACCACCTCTCATTTTGAAGGAAATTCAATTCTCTACAACTTCATGTCTCACAAGAATGTTCAAAAAATACTTCATTTGGAAGGTATGGATCAAAACATTACAGGTCCTTTTCAAAGTCAACAAAAAGTCAACTTTTTGTTTTGAAGATTTATTGAGCATGGAAACACCAATTGAGATGAAACCAAAGGGGTTGGTTAGAGGACACTTAGATCTTTCTAAAAAGTCCAAGAACACTCAAAAATGTGGAAAATTGAGCAAAATACACCTTGCACAAGTTCGGCATTTTGAAGAAGTGCACAAAGAGAAATATGTGAAAATCCAAATTTTGCAATGGCCTGGTTTTTCTTCATTCAAACTTGTTCCTTAGACAATT